>CAUJNA010002113.1:505000-530000 GCA_963377175.1 Effrenium voratum
CACATAACACAAACAAATCACACTGCAGTCTTCATCGGAGAAGCCCTGTCCATACAATATGTGTGATGCCTGCTCAGAACCTGATCTTTGGTTTTCTTGTGATGGCGTATATCTTGAGCCATCAGCAGTACTGCATGGCAGGTCTTGCAAAACACACAGTTTTCCATGTTGGCTACAGATTATGCATCATGCACCGTCTTATGTGGAGTCTCAGCACGAGCGCCACAAAGCCATGCGTGTGTGTGTGTGTGTGTGGGATTGTGGCAGTGCATTCGCTGCAACACACAATCACACAAGATGCAATCCTGAGAACGATACCTGTTTGTTTGATCCAATTGCACATGTTCTTGAACTAAGCATCGTTGAACGTTCGCTTTGGGCAGCGCACTCAGACAGTGTATAGCTTGTATGTGTTTCGGCCTTTGGACTGATATGACTCATTGCGCGGTTGAGTCGCGGCTCGGTTTGAACAGCATCTTCTCAGTGCGATGGGACGAAGACAAGCGCTCGCACAAAGTTTGAATGGCTGTGATTGGAATGACAAATTATATGTAAATACATGCAAGCTGGCAGCCAGGCAGGCAGGAAGGCAGGCAGGGAGCAGACCGGCTGGCAGGCAGACAGAACTACGGACAGTAAATAATACATGCATGCGTAGCCTGCATTTGCATAAGATGCATACTATACATACATACACATAGGTGTAAAATCATATTCACCCAAACACATACTTGTCAACCTATTTCTCCCCCGTTTGTAAAGAGGGTCGAAGTGCGGCCAAGCCAACTGCAGGACATCTTCGGGAAGTTCGACGGGTACCTGTCGCCCTCCCAGAACCTGAAATTCGCGGACGTGCCCAGCGGCATCGCTGCCATCTCGAAGGTGCCCTTGGAGGGATGGCGCCTCGGATCACAAAAAAAGGGCTCGGCAAGAAGTGGGTATGGGTCAAAATTAAACCAGGAGACCACAGGTTTTAGTCATTGTTTTCATTTACCAGGGTGCCATGTTGGGTACCTATTGTTGACCCACAGCCAAGTGATTCTTGCATGGTAAGGCGCCATCTACTTTCATGTGTAAATAGTGTACACTTCCTCAGGACAACATGGAAGCTGCCAGAAGGCCTCCGTAAATGGAACCAAGTCTTCCCAAGGGCTTCCAAGTTAGTCTGGGGGAGGGTACAACCTTTATACGTCTTGAACCTCTTTCAGCGCTGGCTGTGGGCGCTTGTCAGCTTTTTGCTCGGAGGGCTCTAGTCTAGGTAATGGTTTGAAGCCCCACTCTTTGCATAGTGTTAAGAGAGTGCACAAAGAGAGAACACGAGAGAGGAGGAGGGAGCGAGGGAGGGAGGGAGGGAGGGAGGGAGGGAGGGAGATATACAGAACAAGCAGAAGCCACTGCAACATCCGAAACTGTTGTTTGGAATACGAGGGATTGAACCGATTCTTGGTGGTTGGCGGCTATTGGCTAGTCCTCTGAACCATCATGCAAATCACCTATTTTCTTATCTATTTGTTAGTGGTGAGGGGACCGCCCAGCATAGCCCCGCGCAAATTGTGGGTTTTGGTCAGAGACAATGCCTAGAGCAGCTCCTTCGAGTCTGGAATTTTCCACGCGTCGAAATGGCCACCATCAAAGATTTATCAAGACACAATCGGGAAACGCCCGGCAGTTCATGACTGCTACTTGTCTGTGCGAGGGGCCGCAGTGGTCGCTGCGCTCAGACCCGCCAACGTGTTGTGTGTGTGCGTAACAAAGGTTGGATGTGTTACCCAACAAGCAGGCGTGGTCATTTATCTGGGCAACCTGCAGGGACAAAGTCATTTGGTTGGGACTTTTCTGCATGAAGATTCCGGTGCGGGCCTATGTCAAGCTGGTAAGCTAGAAGCCATGGAACCTATCAAAACTGATATTTGGAAAAGGTCTGCGGCTCAAAATTTAAGAGCCAGGGTTACGCAGGTTTTAGTTTTTGGTCTCATTTACCAAGGTGCCATTTTGGGTGCCTATTTTTGAGCCACAGCCAGAACTGATATGTCTTTTTGTTTCTTAGGGCAAAGGGACAGGTTAAACAGAACTGACAATTGGAGGTTCACCGATTCACTCCTTTGATCCCCAGGCTTCAGGTCTTTCTGGTCGCTGGCCTCATTGAGACTCAGCTCTTCAAGGCCTGGGGCCCTGGTCTGAGCCGCTCAGTTTTCGTCCCGGTTCTTGGCTGCGGGGTTTGGAGTTCGACCAAACTAAGCTTATTGGAACACATGATCATTGGAAGATGGCGGTTTGACGAAGCAGCTAAAAGAAATAGCTGGTGACAAACCCCTGCAAGGCCAGGCTTACTCATTTTGCATCTGAAGCGCAGTTTTGGGATCGTTCGGAGCTAGGAGGCCAGCCGCCTTCTGATTGTCACAGTCCAACACGGAAAAGCCGTTTGGATGGACCCTTTTGTGACCCGGCGAAATGAAGGGCGCTGGATATGGTCAATTATCAGGACCCCAAGGACAACCCTCACATTGATATGACAATCCGGGTAAAGTCTCGACTGGATCTTGCAACTTGGGAGAATCTTGATTTCAGTGCTCAGTTCGTGATGGGTCAACTGAAATCTGACAGAGTTGCTTGGAAGCCACACATCAAGGACAATGTGCTCGACAAACAAACGCAAGGTCGATATGCCTCACGCACGCTTATATGAATCGGCCGCATGTGGAACCATCCTGTTGGTCAAGTTCTGCAACAAGGGAGGCTCGAGGGCGGAGAAGAGTTGGCGTTCCATTTCATATAGAACGGCCCAGACGGGGGTTCATCTGAAAAGTGAAGGCCAGAAAGGGACTCCCCGATCAAAATCAATCGGGGGTCTTTTATCCTTGGTTTCCGTGGCCAACACACTCGTTTACTTTGGGGTAGGGATATTTATCAACCCCCAATAAGTAATTTCAGGCAACCATTTGGGTTTGTCTTTCTTTTTGTTGGGGGGGGACCCCCAAAACGGAGAGAACACCCCCTGTTGCTTTGATTCCCAAAAAGGGGGCCTTGGGCCATTGAAGCGAGGACCAGTCCTTCGGCGGCTTCGGCTACGCCAAGTACGGGGAGCCGGGGAATTTCGGCACGGGCTACTGGGGCCGGAAGATCAAGGCCGGGGGAGAGGCAGAGAGTGGGAGACAGGGAGAGAGAGATAGAGGAGACCCGAATGTGGATTCTGGGACCTGGAAGCCGGTTTTTAAGGTGGCACAGAGCGATAGAGAGAGAGAGAGAGACAGAGAGAGAGAGAAGAAAGAAGGAACGAAGGAAAGAAAGAAGGAAGGAAGGAAGGAAAGAAAGGAAGGAAGGAAAGAAAGAAAGAAAGAAAGAAACAAACAACGAAAGCACCAAAGAAATAAAGTAAAACAAAGAAACACATCTGGAACCAGAATGTGAACAGGACCTGGAACCCCTGTTTTGGCACTGAAACAAAGCAAGAGATGCAACTAGCCCTGATTGATGAAACCGTATTGGCTGCTCAGAGTTTTCAATGAGCTTTCTGTCAGGAAACTTGCCTGAGTAGACAGGTTTCTCACTGACAGCGCTTGACAACGGGCCATTGTGAGAACCTGTAGTTGAAAGGTTGGCCTCACTCGCGTGCGTGTCTAGTTGTTGCGAGCTTCGTGGGGGACCTGGATCAACCTGGCTCCATTCTGGGGGACGATGAACATCGAAATTGCCACCTGTGATGCTCACCCGGGGGTTTCCGGGCAGGACGCTGGGGAGCGGAAGCTGAAGCTCACCACGGAGCTGAACAACGGGAGGCTGGCCATGGTGGCCATGGCGGGCATGCTCATCCAGAACGGCCTCACAGGCCCTTCGAAAAAGGGCAAAGGGACGGGGGAGGCTCGGAGGGGGAGAGGGGGGGGGGCAGGGTGTGTGTTTTTTTTTGGTTTGTTTGGGCTGTTTCGAACTTTTTGTTGGTCGTTTCTTTTTCCTGCTTCGGGTTTTGTTCTCTCCTTCTTCTAGGCTGTCTCCCTTGTTTGTGGTCTTGTTGTTTGTGGGCGTTTCTTGTTTGTCCTATGTTTCCGGGTAAACCAGGTTGAGCGTGTTTGCGTTTTTACTTTTGCTTCGGGTTGGGCATGATAGTCTGGGCTGCGGGGATTGGAGGTTGAGTGTGTTTTGTGTTGGGGTAGGGGCGAATTGGTGTTTTTGTTTCTTCCATCCCTCGATTTGTTATGTCGCGCATTGTTTCCTTTCGGTCTGCTTGGAAGAACCGCCTCAGTTGCATGGCCAAGCTCCAAGTAGTTAGTCGCTTAATCAAGTGGGTTGTATGAAGGGTAATCCCAACTTCCGACTCAGAAAGAAAGAACAAGTGGTCATCCATAGGTCCTGCACAACAACGGGTCGGGGCAAAACGCAAATGGAACGGGTCCTCTTTTCTTGAACGAGGGATGAGGTGCAGCTCTCACCCGACTGAGACAGGCTGCACTTGAATGTTCAATCGTCTTAGGAGTGGCAATCCGAAGCAAGGGGTGGTTGATTCCAGAGTGACCGTCAATATAATTTGTCACCGACCCGTTCTCAAGTTTGCAAGCTACCCGGAGGTTGTCTTGCTTGACAATCGTTTCACAATGGAAGGAATGTGAATGTGTAAAGCCACACTTCTGACCATGTGTCACTTGTCATTGTCATTTCCTATTCTAACCATTGCCATTGAGCCGTGCTTGAAACAACATGGAAGGAGCCTGCTTCTCCACTTTGAGTTTTGGCTTGACACGCCTCTGGCGACCCGCTGCACAGTCTGCGGAATTGATGTCGGCCTGTTTAGTTTTTGCGCCGACCGCGTGTTGGACTGAAGCGGTTGGGCCAGATTACAACGCTTCTGCGGCGAGTTGATGCAAAGTGGGATTCAAAGCCCAATAGCATTTAGCAATCGCGCGACGGACTGCCACTTGCCTGCCGGAGACTTGCGCTTTCCGAGCAATTCATCCATGTTGATGCGAGCAACTGTATCGGCACACAATCTAGACATGTTGCGCTTGGCTCTTCTTCCACCCTCAGCATCTCCCGCTTGACTTCATACTTTCGCTGGTATATGGAAGGGCTCAATGGAAACTATCAGCTTGACGAGACTCGCGTGCAGCGCGCAGGTCAGGCTCCCATTGCAGCTCGGCATCTGGTGTCAGGGAAGGGGCCTTCCGGATCGAGCTCGCTCCCATGGATCCAGACATGGTTTCCAACAGGATCCTTCTTTGGTAAGCCCACCATCAAACAGGCTCGCCCATTTTGATTTTGGACCCCCCGCCCCCCCCAAAACTTGGAAACATGGATCAGGTGCTCTACAGGCATGCCCATATTCAGAATCTTCGCATGGGCTGTAACTTTGCTTCACTCATTGAAATTCCTTCTTGCCTCAGGCCCGACCATCGTGCCTAGGGTCCTTGCAAGTTCACGATTTTGGATCAGCAACCCTACAGCACGCTGAAATGCGTGACCAGTATCCGTCAAATGGTAGCGTGAAACGAAGTGCGGTGCACTTTGCTGCTGAACTGTCCAAGCTACAATTGTCAATTTGACACATGTATGTGCACTACAGATCACCGGAAAAAGCGAGGAGATAAATACAGTCACTTCGGTTTTAGCTGCTCACGGGACAGCATCATCCTTGGTGCTATGTTGGGCTATCCTTGCATACATTGAATACATATTCGCTGACATAAAAGTAAGTTGGGGGGGGAGTTCAAGAGAACGACCACAAGAAACTAGAAATCCCCATGTTGACACCCATAAACAGCCGAAATTGGCTTGCAGGCATGGCAGTGTTGCGAAGCGAGGACTCACCGAAAAGCCACTCATTTCTTTTGGGCGTTCAAAGCAAGCCAGCAGGAAGCCAACTACTAGGTCCCCAGCTAGGTGCCCTTTCTCACCCGTTTTTTTTTTTGGGAGATTCGGTTCCCCTACTGAAATAGACTACAGAAAAAAATCGGGTGCCCTTAATCTAACCTCTCTACTTGAGGACCTAGACTATTTGCGGGTGGCGTTGTTTGATACCCACCCTTTGGTGCTTAAGACGCGCCCTCGTTACACCCTTTTCAACTTCACGGCTTTTTATGGGCATAAAAGGCCCCATTGATCAAAGATCGGGGCCTCACATCGGGTCAATAAGCCACCCTTTACCTTTTGACAGGAGTAACCAGCATTGTGAATATGGCACTCCTGACATTCACCAAACAGTTTCTCGGGACTTGTTCACCTTCACCAGTAGCCCTTGCGGTGAGAGGGGGGCAACACGCCCTTTTGGGGTTGTTTCCCCTCTCATAGGCTGAAAAGCGTACGGGGGACTCGCCTTTGCGCCTCGAGGAGCAGCTGACTGCGGGCCACTTCTCGCCCTTCAACGATGGCCAAGGCGCCTTCGCCCAGTTCGACCCCTCCAAGGACCGCCTTGTTGCAAGCAAACCAAGCAGAACTATGGGACTTTGGGTTGCGCGAGAATCACAAAGACTGAAAGGAGAATGGCGTTAATTGGGTAAAATATCGGGACTTGTAGAAGTGTAGAAGCTCTCCTTGACCGGATCCCTTTAAGTTGATAAAGAGGCAAAGGCCAAGCCCTCGGGAGGAAGGGGGGTGCTGTGGAGACTTGGATTGGCAATTCTTTTTGCAGCACCAAGCCCTAAGTTCCCATACCGCGACGAAAGTAGACAAAATAAGGGGACTGGTCTTGGGAGCTGCCACAGGAAATCACCAAATTCCTGCGGGTGTATGGGTCCATGCGCCTTGCAGGAGCTCGGCGCCTGCCCGCCCTTGGGCTACTGGGACCCCTTCGGCATGATGGCCTTCCAGGACGAGGCAAAGTTCAGGCCGGCTTGGGAAGGTGGACACGCGGGTGAGCGAAGGATTGCTTTCGCCCAGAGCTCCAAACCTGAAAAGTAGCCAGCCTCCCGCCTTATTGTAGAAGCCACCCAAGGGTCCCCCAACCTCCCCCCCCCCTCGGCGAGGTTCCATGTGGATAGGCGAGTCTCGCGAAGATGTCGACGCCAGGAAGAACCGTGAGCTGGAGCTGAAGCATGGTCGCATTTGCACCTCGGGGCGCATATGGGAACGGGCCAAAACAAGGGGACCCCAAACTTGGTGGTGTTTCTTTTGGCTTCCCTTCACTCCCAGGCTGGAAAGGGTACAGGATGGACTCATAATAGTGCCTGGCTGGAAGTGTGGAAGTGTGGTGTTGCGGGGCGGGGGCGGGGGGAAGGGATTTGCATCACTGACCGGTGCCTCTTTGTGGTGAAAGTCAGGTTGGATCCTTTCTGAAGAGCTGCCCGCTCCGACATCACGCGAAGACCCACGTTTTTTCAACCACGCCCCCAGGCTCGACCAAGCTGAACCGTTGCTCAGCCGAGATGATGCAAGAGGTCGTGTGAAAGACAATGTCCGTCTCTCAACTTATTGAAGGAGTTGACATGTTGACACCACCCGTAACATACTGAGCAACCATGAAAACAGTGGTATTTGGGTGTGTGTGTGTGTATTGGGGGACAGGTGCCAGCCTATATTATGAGGGTGTGAATATCCACCCTTGCTCAAAGGCTGAGGTTACATTTCCATTTATCAATCAACAACTGTCGCAAACCCACCAGTAAAAGTGCACAACATGGCACTCGTTCACTTTCAACCATTACATGGCTTTGGGATTACGACTCAACTTGCCTATCCCCGCCAAGGAAGCAGAAACGCAACCCAACACCAACACTAAGGCCGCCCTGAACTACGCATGTCGCATTGTGTCGCCTTCAAGCTAGTTTCAAACAGTGTCCCGATTTTGTCGACCCATGATGTCCGAGACTTGCCTTGACGGCGCGGCACAAGCGATGGTATACAGATGATTTTGTCGCTGTGCTTCGGCTCAAGCAGGTAGCCTGAACATGCGTACGCGTGTGTGTGCGTGTCCCAAGACATGAAACCACTGTTGACGCCTGCAAAACCCTGTTTCACTCTTCCTTGAAGCGGGTTCATCAATATGGAGACATATGCATGTGGGAACCGAAAGCTCCACGCCGTGCTTCATTTTGACGCTTAGATGGTTTTTGCAACGTGCAGACGAAAAAGCTGAATTTGATGCACCGGTATTGTCAGTGGCTCGCATTGGCACGACAGACTTTTGACAGCGCCGCCATCCGTTGCCATCATGGCATGCATCTACTTGGTCAGCGGCAAGAAGGCACGGTTGGGTCCAAATGGCCGTGCCGCACCATAGGTGGGCCGAATCATGATTCAACTTTCTTCAAATTGAAGGGGAATTGCACATCCACAGCTCATTGATACAGTTCCCCTGGGTGGTAAAGGAACTGGGACTATGGTTGCCTGTGCGTGCTTTTGAGGATACCCTTTTTGGGGTTGTTCTTTTTTTGGGAGAACCAATGGAGATTCGCTGTCTTTCACACGAATTGCCAATGTAGAGCCCAACCTACGATTTCCAGCTCGACGCAGAGACTTGCCGAGTTGTTGTCTTAAAGCGAATTGCATATCCAGATCTATGAATCCCGCAGTGGCTAGAGATGAAAGAGTTGCCGCCCTGTGCCGCCGACCCCTAGTGCTCTCTCACAACATCCAACGCCCGCTGTTCCTTCTTGATCATGGCATTTCCATACAAAGTATTCCAGTCCAGCAGAAAACCAAAGGGAAATCAAAAGCAATCCAACGGCAAACCCAAAAAAACACAAGGAAACCAAAAACAAAGCAAAGTGAACTAAAACGAAGCCACCGGGGTAGGCAACAGGAAACACAAGGAAAATCAAAGGGTGGCCAAGACAAAACCAAAAGATCAGAGGCGGCTGTGTTCCTCCCAAATTGAGCCCTGGCCCCACCTGCTAATAGTATCCATCGCTTCAAATTCACAAACAACCACAACAAGCTTGGCTATACAACCTCTACAATTTATAAATATATAGATAGCAGGGCCATGTGCACTTGTAGACAAACGTGTTGACTCCCCAGCTGTCCCCAAAACAAAGCTGTGCAACGAACAGTTTAACTGGCGGACACTTGCTAGCCATCTAAGGGCACCCCTTGCGAGCTGCAACGAAATGCAGCTAGAAATGTAGCCCACACTGTAGCCCACTATTAGTATCCTCAGTATCTCGGACGAAACACGCAACAAGTGGCGATATTTCGCATCCCCAGCATCACCACTAGGGCCTTTGTTTGAACTCGTTTTCTTTTCTAAAACACTGGTGATGCTGGGGGTGATGACCGCTGCAAGTAAACACCAAATGCCGGAAATACATGTCCTTTACCAAACTCAGGTGCTGGGGATGTCGGGCGGTCGCATCCCCAGCATCACCACCAAGGTCTATCGTCACTTTTGAATCATATGAAGCAGATACAGTAGCTGCAACATCGCTAGCATCAACCCTCAGCATCACCACCGGAACTTCTTCTGGACGGACCAGGGTGGAACAAAGTAATAATCAATTACAGGACGGCAACGTCGCAATGATCAGTATGACGATGACTTGAACAGATCATAGCGATGACTGTGATCCAATGATCAGCGTAAAGATGACATGTTGCCACCCTTCCGTGCACCTCCCCTTTCCATGAGAGGGTCGACGGATAACGTAAATCCCGATGCACACGTGGCTCTCATGTAATCCTTGAGTGCTCTTTCAGGAGGGCCGCTTTTTTTCGGCCTTGAGCCACACGCTCAAAACTTCCCGTCTCTTTGTGAGAGCGAGAACTGCTCGTTTCTGGATATATGGGTGTGTTTGTGTTGAGGGCACTCTCGTTCAGCTTGGTTTAAAAGGGAATCAACGGACAACCACCATGTGGGCGGGACCCCCTACTTTGACCCATATCTTGAACTTGAATTTGCAAACTCAGCAGTAGACTTCTATAAAGCAACCCAGGTTTGCACTTGCATCTTTGTCTCTGCTTACGAACATGTGGATGGCGCTTTGTCTAACTCGTTTGAACACATGCGAGCACGAAGACACCTAGATCACCTCGATGGGCTCACACTGCCTCAGCTTTGAGGTGGCCCTTCTTTCAGAGAAACAAGCACTCCAAGCACTAACTCTCGTTTTCCGAGCTGTGCGGTCTCACTTTCAACCACCCATTTGGATGTGTTTTTCTTTCCCAGACGGAGTGAACCTCTTTGCACGTTTTCCCTTTTGTGTTTCCTTCACTTTAATAGAAACAAGCAGAAAGTTTGCTTGCTGTCAAGTATCACAAGGGGCAAAATAAGTCATGATTTGCTAGATTCGGCTTACAGTGCCAGTCATGACCAACATCGGTTTTAAGTACCCCACAACCCGGTTCGATTTTTTTAAAGGCCCCTACGTTTGGCCAAGTTTTGAGACAAAGCCGGGGCCAGGTGGTTCCGGAGCCAGACCTGGCGCGCTGGGCAAAGGCTCACGCGGAGAAGTCTCCGGCGGAGTGGCGAGACTTGCTGCGGCGCAAGGCCGGGCGCGAAAACGACGCCCTTTTTCTAGGTCATGTTGAGCCCAGATTAATCAACCCCATTAATAGGCGGGTGTTCCAGATTCCCCACTAAACCCGGGGGCACCCCCCTATTGATAAACTGGGGTTGATTAATAGTCCAGGGGACACTTCCATTTCCATTCTTTCCAGGGATCGGATCTTTCCAGAAAACCGTCAGAACCCCAGGGGAAGCAGCGATCGGTTTTGAAAAGAATGAGGAATCAATCCCTAGACTTTGGCCAAAAAGCTCCGGCGTTGCTTGGGATTCTGAAAGTTCCTTTTGGCAACTCTTGGAGTTCTGAAAGTTTGTGTTGGGGTTCTAATAGTGATTTGTGGGGACTTTTGGACTTCTGACAGTCATTGTTGGGACAGTGCCAGTTTCTCTCTCTCTCTCTCTCTCTTTCTCTCTCTCTCTCTTTTTTTCTTTTTCTTATTTTGTTTCTCTCTTTTCTCTTTCTCTTTCTCTCTTTCTCTTTCTCTGTTTCCCTTTCTCTCTTTCGACTTCGTGTCATGACATGACGCGCCTGCATGAATTCGCACTCAGCCCCTCAAGCACAATGGTAATGACTGGAGCGACTGTATCTCACTTGCTGGCAACGCGCGACTCACCTTTTTGCAGGTCAAAGACCAGCCCAGGTTAAGTCTGCCTTGGGCAATGCAACCGAAACCGAGAGAAAAGATGTCTGAGCCCAGGTTTCATTTTTTGGGGCAAACCAAACTAGAGAAACGACCACACCCAGGCCTTCAGCATTCAGCGCACAAGTGTTTGGTTGCGTGTGCTTTGTGCAGTATCCCCTTTTCAGGTTGGTTTAAAGCTGAAATCTTCCTTTAAGTTCCTTTCCTTTGGTTTTCCTTCAGCCATGACCCAAGGGAAGTGCCAACTTTGGATCAAAACCTCCCTATGGTCGGGTGCATTCGTCTTTCGCAGGTCGCGGAGAGGCAGCGGTTGCCCAGTTTCCGGCAGGTGGCGCTGGTGAACCAGGCGCGGCACAAAAGCGCGTTGATCGGCGACGTCCTTGCGCCCACACCCAGTTGTTCAATACGGGGGCTGATCAATATGCCCCCCCAAAAAACACCATGTAACTTTTCCCATGCGAAATACACAATATATGTTTAGTGGCTTTCCTGAATGGTCATCCCACGCAAAGGACCTTTTGATCAACCCCCACATGCTCGTTTGTCCACGGCAGAGGGAGGAGTGAGCCAGAATGTTCAACGCAAGATGGCTGTACTCATTGATGTAAGGAACCCACCCCCTGTTGTTCCAATGTCAACTTCGCATTGGTTACCCCCCCTTTCAGTGCTTGGGTTTTGCGGGAGTTGCTCGGACTGGTGTCCTCAGGCTATACTTAAGGGGTTGAAATGATGGGATGCTGGGGCAAGCTACCTCATATTTTCTCATGATGGGAGCAGCATGTTGTAGTTGTTTAGCTCCTATCAGTTTGAGTGGGTTCAACATCCCCCTTTTTTGCTAAGTTACCTTCCGAATGGTTGCGAAAAAACCGCAGGCCTTTCCAGGGTTGCATGTTGCGAGTGATCCACGTTTACACCCATGTCTTGTGGCCCGGTGTTTGGTTGGAACCCCCTTTATGACATAAACCTAAGGGGGTATGTGTGTTACATTCAGCACAAAGGGCTCCAAAAGCCAGGTACGCCGGCCAAAGACCGGAACGGGTCCCAGAGAATCAGGCAAAGCCTTTCTTTGACAATCCACAACGCGTTCCGTTTCTTGTGTTGCGCGAGGTCACCAACCGGATGAAACGAAGTCACTCATCATGAACATATTTTTCGGATGGTCACCTCAGACAGGGGCTTGATGTTGACACTCCTTCCTCTCTTGTGATCTTCCATGCCTAAAAGGTTTTCTTCCATGTTCAGCACCAGGGTGAATGAATTTATGCCCTAGACTTGGTCGCATTTTGGCACCCAGCCATTCGGGGATTCTTGGACCGGGTCCAAGCCCCACTCGGGTACTCGAGGCGCCCTCACCTTCTTCCTCGCTCGCGGAGGAGAGGCTATTGGCGGTGATCAAGCCCTACTGCGAGGCCGTTCCCACAAAAAACCACCAGAGGACCCCCCTCAGTGAGACACCCCCCCAATCACTCAAACAGATGCTGAGTAAGATGCTGGGTCAACATTTGTTCACCATGCTGTGTGTGGGAAACAAAGCAGTCGGTTCAGTCCCTTATGGCGCTTCCAGAAGAACAATCCTAGTCAGCTTTCATCGGCAATATGGGTGTGTCCTTTTGGAGGGCACCCTGATGGGTGATGGGAAGAAGAACCAAGCCATTTCGGCTCCCCGTTTAGACATCCCCTAAAAACATGTTGTTTACAGTGGGCTGTCCGCAGTTTCCTGTTTGGTGACAAAACTCTGGAGGCAAAGGGATTTTACATTCCCGCGGATCAGATTCGGTGAGACAAGTCGGGTTTGCCGGCCTAGCTTGCCCGGTCAACATTTTGTGGCTCGTCTGGACTACTCTAGGGCTGATTCCTCGTCCATCCGGTTCCACCACTTGTGAAAGAAACAGCAGACTTCCCTTTGGAAAGAATAGGGAAGCGGGTTTGAAAGGTTCATTTCCTTTAAACAAGCCCCTCAACTTTCACAATTGACGAAAATGGGGTAGTAATCAAACTGGTTCACCGTTTGGGAGTTGTGTGTTCCAAGTAAAGGACGCCCTTGAAATTGGAACCCTCAATGTGACTCAAGCAGTTGCACTCGTGGATTCGAATCCGCCCCTGATTTAAGCATGATCCACCTGTTGATTGATTCAAAGTGAGCAGTGCCTGCTGATTCCCTGAGGAACTATAGGAAACTATAACGGGACCCTTTGGAAGTGTAGACATTCCCCTGAAGGGCTAGCCCCTACCCCGCAAGTGATGTATGGGGCGGTCGTTTTTCTACGCTCCCTATTTGTTCTTGTTGTGGGTACGATACAAGTCAAATCGTGCATGTCTCATAGAAGCCGCACATGTTTTTCCAGGAAGCTCACCCAAAACGGGTGGCTTGGGCTATCTGGCTGGTCAAAACCACTGGGATCCCATTTTGGGGTAGGTGAATTCACCACCCAGTTTAGAACCTATTTTAGTGGTTGGATGGGATGTTCATCTTGCCGTGGCGCCCACCGAAGGCCAGCGAGCAGCAGCGCCTGGACTTCCTCTCGGCAGCACGGAGAGGCCGGGCTTGGGCAGTCGCAAGTCGCAAGCCGCAGCGAGTCCTTTGGACCCGTTAGGTTGCTTCGATCGGCGTAAGGATTTGTGTTGTTTGTCTTGTCCCCTGTTTTTTGTTTCTTCTTCTTCTTTATTTTTATTTTTCTTTTTTTATTAAGGGAATCTGTCACTGGAAATTAGCTTTCTTTCCAGGGTTCGCAAGCGGAAGCTTCCATCACAATTGTGCGTTCCTTTTGGATGCCTTCCTCCTGCGGCGCCTGTGGAAGGGTACTGGGCATCGGTGTGCTTAAAGTCAGTTTGGCTGAAATGTCCGCAATTCGGCTGGCTTGCATGTTGTCCTCATTTGCGCTGGCTAGGCGATGCGGAAAAGGTGGCTGCCTTCCTGGATGAGCCGATTCATCCAGGTCTTGCAGCAGAGTACGACAGGAGCTCATAAGTTGTGGGGAGCCCAAAGCGCACTTGCCACTTTCACGACGCCCGTTAGCGGTGAAGATGTCATTGAGTCATATGGGGGTGGGAGTCACACTTATCACAGACAGTGGCTTTGGGTTTGTCTCAATCAGCATCCCCCCCTCCAATTGAGGGGTCCGTTTCGTTTCCCTTGAAATAGTTTCACAAACAGGGTACCCCGCCGCACAGAGCACATGCCCATTTCCCGAGTTATTTGCCGACATGCCCATTTCCCACATCATTTGCCACAACCATGTTAAGTGTGTGTGTTCCTCGTTTCGGGTGAGTGTCTCTTGACTACCACCAAACAAAACTGCGCTTCCACATGCAGGAGTTCGCCCTTGCATGTTGCTGCCAGACACGGGCACGAAGAGATAGTCCGCTGCTTCCCGGCGGCAACTAGAGGCCCCCCCCCCCGCCCAGAGTTTGCTAGAGGGAGGTGTCTTTTTGTGGAGGGTACCCTTTTTGGCGCTGTCTCAAAGTGACGCCTAGTAGCCTAGGAGAGGTCACCATTTTTGAGGGTCAGACTATTTCGAGACAACATCCGTTCCCGCGACGTCAGTTTACACATCAGGTGACGTTGAAAGGGCAAACATGCGGAGCTCTGATGTTTCCTGCTTTGGGCGAAGTGTGCAAAACGGATGTGGCACAACTTTGTTTCCTTGTGCAGTGGGTGTTCCTTGAAATCAAGCAGCACCAAAGGGGATGTTCAATGCTCTTAGTGGGTTACGACCATGGTGAAATCAGGGAGTGACCCCTTTTATCCCCTCAAAGAATACATGTTTCCGCGAGGTTCGTAGCAGTTGCCATGCTTCAGATCGTGACACGGGAAAGGGCACTTTTTGCAGCGGGTACCCTTGTCACTAGCTGAAAGCAAGCGGAGCTGCGACCGACACCCAAGAGTATAATTTGTTGGATGGGCTGCAAAAAGGGCTCCCTGGTAGTTCAAATGTCTACCCTTGCCAAAGGGTGCTAAGGAGCAACCTGACCATACCGTCTTTGGAGACCACTCAGAACCATAGTTCCAAACTGTAACCTGAGCTTCCACGATTCATCAACCCTTGGGGAGGAACACTCCTTCACATTTTGGGCCTCTAAATCCACCAGGTGATTCGTTCCAGGTCCCAGGGTTTGATGGAAGTTCTTAGAACCTTAGGGGGCTCTGACTCAGCCGGGCTCTCGGAGCTTTTTTTTGGGGGGTAACCTTTCTGAGGGGGGGTAGGCCCGATCTGTCTCAAGGCTTGCTGGATGCGCGCGCGGACATTCACCTGCCCGACGTCTATGGGCGCACTGCCTTACATTCCGCGGCCCTCGGCGGTCACCCGAAGCTTGTGAATTCCTTGCTACCCGGCAGCGACCCTGGCACCTGACCTATACAAACAAAAGGCCGTTCATACCAAAATTGTGGGTGGCGACTGACATAATCCCCGTTGTTGTTTTAATCCTTCACGTGGGGTTTGTGTTCCCTGGTGCGACCAAACGAACCCTCACTTTTCGGAAACGGCTGGCTCACGTTTTGCAAGTCAGTTGGACCAACCCAGGCTAGAAGCGGGCGCTGACAAAGACGGAGGTGGGCGCTCAAAGTTGCCATTCGTGGCAGTTCCGTTGGTTCCCATTTTACCTCTTCTCAAAACTGGGTGTTCTTTTTAGGGCCATGATTAATTGTTTGGGTTGTCCAAAAGGGAACCCCAATGGAAACCGCTTCTGGAGGGGGCCAACAATTTAGGTTCTCGAGAACCTAAAAAGGTCACGTGATGAGACAGTGTCAGGTGGCGAAGTATTTGAGTGCAGCCCCTTGTACCTGGCCGCCATGGAGGGTCATGCGGAGGTGGTCACAGCCTTGCTGCAAGCTGGCGCAGACAAAGAGAAGCGGAGCCTTTGGCGCATTTTTCTACTGGATGTTGGGACTAACTTTTTTTTTTGCCAACATTGATGGGCATTATTCCACGAAAAGTTAAACTTTTAACAGGGGAGCAAAAAGCAACCGAGGAACAGTGAAGGCCTCACTCCTTTGCACGTCGCCGCTGGCAAAAACCAGGTTCAAGTGGTGCGTCGCTTGCTGGATGCTGGGGCTGACAAAGAGATACGGGGCAAATGTGGTCGCACACCCCTCGCGATAGCCACCAAGTGTGGCTGCAATAATGTGGCCCGCTTGTTGCAGAGCACAGCCTGATTTTCCCTTGTCCAACAGGATTGGACGGCATTGTTTGATGCGCTGACAGGTTCCTCTCCAACATGGGTGTTTCCTGCAATAGGGACCCCTGTCTCTGCTGGTCGCTTTTGATCTGCCCTAACCGTCCAAAGAGGGGGGCTATTTTCGGAAACAGTCACATGTTGGCCCAAGCTGAAAAAGCCAGCTTTGGGCCGGGCCTTTTTGTGCTTTTTGATGGCTCGGATTAGGGCGAATGCCCGTCTCCGACTTCGGAATTTGCTGCAAGAAGAGACCAACTGACAGATGCGCGTACTGGGAAAATGACATTTGCGCTGTATGTGATGAGAAGGAATATTTGAATGATCAACCCACAGAGTGAGCAGGTTACAACGGAATGGATTCCGTTGTGTGAGTTGTAGACACAAATTATGGTGCCTGCTGTGACGTAGAGATCGGAAGGATAGTTACATGCGTACCTTTGCCTTGTAGCGGTGGTGACGAGCTCGCCAATCGAGCAGGTCGAGAGACAAGATCCCCCCCTGCCGGCAAACATAGCTTGTTGCAGAAGCACCCTTCCTTTCTTAAAGGGAGTTGTATTTCCAAGTATGGTGGAAGGGTCATGAACATAGCCACGGTTGATTCTCTCTCTCTCTCTCTCCCTCTCTTTCTGTACGTAATAATAATACACAATAGCAAAAAATGACAAGTACCAATAATGATGTGGGCTGCATTTTTGGACCTGAGAGGGGCATCCGTCCCCCAGAAGTTGCCTGCAAACATGTTGGATTATGACACTTGATTGTCGTTTTCTTCAAAGGAGGTCCCAAGTCGAACCCGTTTTGCTCGCCGGTTCGGAGTTTGCCTTTAAATTGTTTGGGGGAACAAAGGGACCCCCCACAAAAGTGCACTGAGGGCCTTTGATTTCAGGGGCGAAATTTTGCAAACCCTGCCATTTGTCTCATCTTTCGAACGCTTGCAGAACTGCCGTGAGCTGCCATCGGTGTTTTGGCACCGAATAGATCAAGTGATCTGCATGGAATGCGCATTACCAAAGTCGCCTCACAGGTTCCGTCTCGGACTGCACGATCACAAATCCAGGTCGCCTTTCAGGCTTGTACATCTTGAACATCTTGTGTAAAACAGTTTGATCAGCCACTTATAGATGGAGCTTTGCTGCTTCAAAGCGACCCATCCAATTGCGGGGCCCGGTGTCCTTTTGATTGTCTTAGGTTGCTGGATATGCTGATTGGCTGAGTGATCGAGTTTGCCCTCCTCTCAGGTATGGTTGCCACCATTGGCATGATCGTGCCAGACCTCTTCGGGCGTTTTGGCGGCTACCTTTCTCCCTCCATGTTTCTTGGCATTTTAGCAGCTACCGGGCGAATTCGCACTGTCAGAACCTGGGAGGGCCAAGAGACTGACTAAAGCTGTTGCAGCCCAGCGTTGTTCATTGGGATGTCCAGCGCAAAAGGCTTGCATAGCGTGGCAGTGAGAATTGATGGGCCATGATGGGCCCCACCCAGTCGAATAGTGGTCATCTCCCACAACCCGGTTGCATAGCAAGTCTTGATTCAATCATAGCAAATTATAGCTGCCAATCAACCCAAACATGGATGGTGTTTTGGCCGCAGCAGAGAGGAATACTGTATTTGGAGGTTCCGAGCTATGTGTTTTACATGAGTGATCGCGAATGACACCAGTGATTGTTCAATTCGACTTTGTTTTTTATTTGTGAGTGACAGGTTTGCACTGACTGTATCATCGAACTTCAGCCGAGGAACCTGAAGTTCACGGACGTCCCTTGCACCATTGAGGCTGGAGAGCCTGCGCCATTCGTTCGCAGAGTCGGGCATCATGCAGGGACGCCGGATCTCTTTTTGAGAAGTGCAATCGGGCATTTGATGTTGACATCAGATCCACCTGACTCATGGCAAGAAGACCTGAGGGTGCACGATCCCTTCGTTGCGGGCTCCAACATGAGAATTTGGAATAGTTTCAATATCGCAGATCGTACTTCTGTCGTTGACACCTTTGGCGGGGGGTAATGCACCCACTGCGCAGACATAAGCGTGGAACCCTCAAAAGAAGTCCGATCTCCAAAAGTGCATGCCTTTGTGCGAGCGTGTTTGTTTGGTTTCTCTCTGCATTTGTTTCAGAAACATCATCTATGTTGTTGCTTTTTGAGGAGGGCATCCCCTTATAAAACCAAAGGGCAATAAGGCCAGGATCCAACCTTTGTTTGAAAACATACTTTTTTGTTTGCATTAAGCCAACCCGCACCGCCTATTTGCGGAAAGCCGGCAAGCCACTGAGGTCCATGGCAAGCGTTAACCCAATTCGGACCTTGGTTTGGCAGGCTGGCTTACGTAGCCCAATCAGATATTGCAACCAAGCACATTCCAAGAAGAACACCCTGGTGCATAGTAGTAATTTCCCTTGCAAGATTCGGGGCATCCATACCAACCGTGTTCGGCTTGTTTGTTACCTCGCCATGTTGTCTCCAAGCTCCAATGATGTATTTACATGTTACCCCCTTGCCCCCCTCCCAAATCCAGGGGTTCATGGGGCCACTTGCACAAAACCCAAAGGAGGGTCAGCAATAAAGAGTGTCCTCCCTCTTTTCCCAGCCACTCATTTTTGTTGGACACTCCACTTGTGTGGGGGGGGGGTGGGGGCGGTCAGAAAAAAATACCTTTTGCTTGGTTTTATGTTGGAAACCAACCGAAAGCCAGGCTCATTTTTGAGACTTTAGCCAGACTTGGGTTGGGGGAAACCCCCTTTTGGTTGATTTTGGAGGGAACACAGTTTTAGATCCCTTTTGGTTGGTTGTAGAGGCAACAACTCCCTCTTGCTTGTTTTGTGCTTTTGTTTTTGTTGTCTTCTTTTTTTTTTGGGGGGGGGGGGCACCGCACGAAACAAGTCCCTTGAAGTCTTCTTCCGGAGAAAAACAAGCCCAGGTGGCAACGCCGGAACCCTCTGGAACCCTCCTTTTGAGGAGCTTATCTGGGCAGAAGGCCCCATAGCTTTCAGCTGTTGGGGAAAAAAAGGAGGAACACCGCCATTTGTTGGGAACCATAAATAAGAGACCACGAAATACACTCCAAAATGGGACAGAAATGAATTGTCTGTTGGAATGTGGTTTCCTTTCAAGGGGAACCTATCGCACCTGCAAGGAAACAAACACCAGCAAGCGCTCATGAACCGGAATGTGGGCATGAAGACCAGTTTTTGGACATTCCCGAATCAAGGAAACCACTGGTTGGCGCTGCATTCCGTTTTTTGTGGTTGCATCTCTCGCAAGAAAACGGGCCAAAGCCACCTCCCGGGGGAGGCCGTGGGCCCTGTCTTCCATTTGGTTGAGACCCCTGGAAAAATTGAAAAGTATGTCCAATAGTGAAATCGATTCCTTTAAAACCAACAGGGGAAAAGCAAATCCGAAAAGCAAATGGAAGAAGCATGTTTTTGTGTCGTGTGGCTTAAGGCTCAGCACCCTTTTTTGGAGGTTGCTTTGCAGCCCCCCCCCCCAAAGCAAGGGGGGGGCTTGGCGTGCGTGGGGCAGGCCATCTACAAGGTGCCCACGGAGGGCTGGCTGCAGATCTTCGCCTTGGCCGGAGCGCTGGAGGCCAAGAACCTGGCCTTCCCCACGAAGCTCCGCGGAGGTTGGTTGGTCTGTAGGGTGGGGTCGGGTGGTTGGGAGGTAGGTGGGTGGGTGGGTGGGTGGTTGGGTGGGTGGGTGGGTGGGTGGGTGGTTGGGTGGTTGGGTGGTTGGGTGGTTGGGTGGTTGGGTGGGTGGGGGTGGTTGGGAGGTGGGTGGGGTCGGGTGGTCGGGAGGTGGGTGGGTGGGTGGGTGGGTGGTTGGGTGGGTGGGTGGTTGGGTGGTTGGGTGGTTGGTTGGGTGGTTGGGTGGTTGGGTGGTTGGGTGGTTTGGGTGGTTGGGTGGTTGGGTGGTTGGGTGGGTGGGTGGGTGGGTGGGTGGGTGGGTGGGTGGGTGGGTGGGTGGTGGTGGGTGGGTGGGTGGTGGTTGGGTGGTTGGGTGGTTGGGGGTTGGGTGGTTGGGTTGGGTGGTTGGGTGGGGTGGTTGGGTGGTGGGTGGGTGGGGGTGGGGGGGAGGTGGGTGGGTGGGTGGGTGGTTGGGTGGTTGGGTGGTTGGGTGGGTGGGTGGGTGGTTGGGTGGTTGGGTGGTTGGGTGGTTGGGTGGTTGGGTGGGTGGGGGTGGTTGGGAGGTGGATGGGGTCGGGTGGTCGGGAGGTGGGTGGGGTCGGGTGGGTGGGTGGGTGGGTGGGGGGTGGGTGGGTGGGTGGGCGGGGGGTGGCGGTTGGGTGGGTGGGGTTGGGTGGGGGGTGGGTGGGCGGTTGGGCGGGTGGGCGGTTGGGTGGGTGGGTGGGTGGGTGGTTGGGTGGTTGGGTGGTTGGTTGGGTGGGGTGGTGGGTGGTTGGGTGGTTGGGTGGTTGGGGTGGTTGGGTGGTTGGGTGGTTGGGTGGTTGGGTGGGTGGTTGGGTGGGTGGGTGGGTCGGTGGGTCGGTGGGTCGGTGGGTCGGTGGGTCGGTGGGTGGGTGGGTGGGTGGGTGGGTGGGTGGGTGGGTGGGTGGGTGGGTGGGTGGGTGGGTGGGTGGGTGGGTGGGTGGGTGGGTGGGTGGGTGGGTGGGTGGGTGGGTGGGTGGGTGGGTGGGTGGGTGGGTGGGTGGGTGGGTGGGTGGGTGGGTGGGTGGGTGGTCAGGGTGGGTCAGGGTGGGTCAGGGTGGGTCAGGGTGTGTAAGGGTGGGTCAGGGTGGGTAAGAGTGGGTAGGAGTGGGTAAGAGTGGGTAGGAGTGGGTAAGAGTGGGTAGGAGTGGGTAAGAGTGGGTAGGAGTGGGTAAGAGTGGTTAAGAGTGGGTAAGAGTGGTTAAGAGTGGGTAAGGTGGGTGGGTGGGTGGGGGTTGGTTGGTTGGTTGGTAGGTAGGCAGGTAGCTTCCACTTGCTGAAATGAATATGTTTTGTTTTCTTCCAGTTGTTGATGTTGAAGGACATCTATCACTGCTGGAAATGTGTGTTCTAGGGGGCTTTAACGAAAGGAAGATAGGTGGGTAAGTAGGTGGGTGGGTAGGTAGGTTGGTTGGTTGGTTGGTTGGTTAGCTGGCCTGTTGTTTTTGTTTGCTTGTCCCTGCTTTTGTTGGTTGCTCAAGGAATTCGAGTTGTAATTTTGTATTGTTGCTCTTGTTTGTTATCTTAGACAATGTTCTACTATTTCTGGGAACTCCTTTTTTCAAGCCGAACGCATGGATCTGAACCTTCCGGTTTCCGGAAATCGGTCTTTGGGTTGCAGCGACCCAAAGAATAAATGTGGGTGTGTCTTTGTAAGGGCACGCCACACACAGCGCGGTGCCCATACAAGACCCCTTTGTCACGGTCCAGAAAAACATAGTTGGTGTCCAGTGCCTTGACAAGGGAGACTTGGGATGCATTCGGGAACCAACTGAATCGGAGACTTGAATTGTGATGATGAACTACAAGCAAAGAACATGTTGAACCTCTGTTTCTAGTGGTTTGAACAGGGCTTGGGCCATGTTGCTGAATCGTCAAATAGCGGCAGCTTTGGCTTTCCATTGGCTTTCGTGTCACTGCTCACAGTTGAGTAGATCTCAATAAATTATGATTGATCCGAAGTGTAGGGGAGGGGGGGGGGGGTGATTAAGCAGCATTCACCTGGGGCACGGTTCCTTTAGGGCATTTCGCCGCGTTAAGGCAGAGGTTCCAACTGTTTTTTCCCACTTGGAAGTACATGGACGCCCTTCCCAGAGTTTCATTGAGCCAAATAGGGGTCAGTCAAAACTTTGGTTCATTTTGCTTGGATGTTAGGACTTTAACTGTTTGCGCCAACGAATGGGTTTTCCGTATTAAACCACTAAAAGTCAAACTTTTAGCAGGGGAGCAGCACTCAACCGAGAAAAGACAAACCACCGAGGAACTATGGCTATCCCCCGTTCTGGGGCCAGATCAACACGCTTTCCGCGGAGGAGCGACTTCAGCATCTCATCGGTTGTCCAAAGCTTTTTTTCTCAGACCTATTTAACCCCCGTTTTAGTTTTAGGCAGATCGGTGTCCCAAAGAGGGGGAGTTGTGCTTATGTTTTCAGACCTATTAACCCCCCCGTTTTAGTTTTTGGCATCGCCTTTGAGTTCTTCTTCTTTGTGGTGTATGTCAGGTCCTTCGAACGTGTTCTGGGGTTGGAACACCCATTTGTGCAAAGGGGCAAGGTTCCCTTGGTTGACCCCCTCAGGAAGCAACCAGGGGATTGAGGAGTTCCTCTTCTTCAGACCCCTTTTTTTTTTAGTACAGGGAGTGAATACCCAGCAACGGCGTCCAGCGAAGGTTGGCCAAGATGGAAGTTGTGAGCACAATGACTGGTGTCACAATTTTGACCGGCACAACTGCAAATGCAACGATTGATTAATGCCAATTCAACAGAGGATCTGGACACTCCAAATTAAGAAAGGGGCCCCTTCCTCCCGTTGGCGTCCAATATTTTTGAGGAAAATGCAGGGAGGCCCAATTGGATTGGTCTATCCAAGGCACTCCTGAATCCTTGGGGGAAGTGATCCCCTTTCTGGTTTTCTTGGCCAACCCCCCATTTTGAGCAGCCCAGTTAGAGGGGATTTCGATGCTTTTGGTGGATCCCTTCGCGTTTGACCAAAATGGGTGTCGAAACGAAACCGTGGTTCAGCGCGGTTGATGTAGGCGGAGATTGAGCTGGCGTCCTCCTGTTCGCCACAAACCCAGCCACCAAAGGTGGGTGTGTTTTGTTGCCTATTTTGCGACACCCAAGTGGTGGGAACAGAGCATATCTCTGCCAGGAGAAGAAGAAGAAGCTGCTGGCCGAGCCGCTCATCTGGATGGGTGTTTGGCAAAAAACGGGATAGACCTCAAAACTGCTGGTTGCCCCTCTAAGTTCTAAGTCACACTCGAGATTGTCATGGAAATGGTTCAATGTTAGCAGTTTTCAGATTGCATTGTGCTGCACGGGCCAGACACATTTCTTTCAACCTTGTCGGTGGGAGCAACTCTGAAGCTGGTGCGGCTCAACTGGAGGGATCGCCAGACAGTTTGGAGACTGCTTGAACCTGCAGGAGGTTGACGTGCTTAGTCACCCCGGTCCCTTGAGAACCCCACCCTTTGCGAGCTAGCTGTTATTTTTTATGTGGATGTCCAACAATTGGGGACCGTTTGCTGAATGGTTTTAAAGTGAAACCAACAGGAAACTAACTACCTGGGTGGGCTCCCTTTTTGGGAAGCGCCCGTATTGTTCTGGCATAGCGGCCCTGGTCCTGGTCCGTGCTGCAGCCTTTGCGAAAGTAAGACTTGCACGGAGCAGACCACGTGGTTAAAGGGGTGGGTGATTGGTTCCAGGAGTCTATCATGAGCGTAGCCATGCCCTACGGCGCTCGATGTCATGCATTCTTGCTTGATGCCTTGCACATAGTGATGATTGCTGACACCATGGTTTTCTTTCACTTCTGATGCAATCGTGCAAATATGATCGACGACGCACGCATAGTATATGGATCAGTTCCGTCCTACACTTGCTCAGGCAACTATTCATGACCCTAGTTGGGTTCTTGCATCAGCATGGTCGCAATTGGCAAGTTGTAGTCGTTTGTTGGAAGCTACAACGACTTCACCTTTCGCGCGAGTGATCCGTTGGATTGGTGGTTGCGGCTTTGAACCCCAACTTCTTGAAACCACAGCTCACACGGGAGGGTACCCTAAGCCCGGATCATGCTCGGCATTTTCTCTGTCGGGTTTTTGTTGCTTGCCCAGTTGATATGCAAAACGAAATGTTGGTTTGAGGGAAGCCTGCCCAAACAAACAGCAGGTGCTGGTAGACGGTAGAACCCACTGGACAGCGATTTCCAGAGAGCAATTTTTTGGGGGACCTAATGGAGTCCCCTCCGGACGAAAAATCGGGCGGTGTTCCTTGTGATATCGCTTTGGCGCCACCCTAAAGCAGACACACCCTTCCTCCCACAAACGTAGCATGGAAGATCCCTTTGTCTTCAGTGGACCCTCTGTGAGGTGCCATAGGAGGGAGGGACGCGCCAAAACCGGGCAACCTCCTAAGAAGTGGAGGATCAACAAACTTGTGATGGCTCCAAAATCCACAACTTGAGCCATAGCAACGTTTCGTTAGGCTCCAACAAGTTGATCTTTGGTGGATCCAAAAGTGGAGCCGCAGAGTCCTCCTTGAATCTGTTCTGTTGAATAGACCCTTTGTAAGGTGCCATAGGGAGGGACGCGCCAAACACCGCGCCAAATCCTTAGGATCAACAACGGGCGCCTGGCGATGATGGCCATGGCCGCCATCGTGGCCCAGAACGGCGCCACGGGGCAGAGCTTGGTGGAGCAGCTGCTGGGCGCGAGGATGGGGCGAGCGGGTGGATAGGTGGCGCAGAAAAGTGTTCGGTCTGAAAATGTGCCGCCCCTAAGAAAACAGGTGGGTAGGTGGCTCAACATGGGGTGTGAAAATGGGCCCCCCAAAAAAAGGGGAACTGGTGGTGTCCCTTTCTGGTTTCCCTTCAAAGGAAAACCGCTCCTAAAGGGGTACCAACAACAAGAAGCATACCCAACGAGTGGGGCCTGAACAAAAACCGCGTTTACCTTTTGGCGTCCGTTCAAACCAAGGTAGCTGGGATCTCCTTCAAAATGATAAGTTGTATTTTGTAGACTAAATTTAAGTGGCATTTGAGCTTTTTTAAAACCCGAGTCGTCCAAAAGGAGGTTCCTCTACAGTGTTTTTTTTTGGTCGGGGTCCTATGTTGGTCTGCAGGG
>CAUJNA010002113.1:535000-555000 GCA_963377175.1 Effrenium voratum
TTGGCCCACGGCCGCGTGTGCATGCTGGCGGTGTTGGGCTTCACCGTCCAGACCAGCGGCGCCAAGTGGGAGCCCTTCATCACCCGTTCCTCGCTGGAAACGGCACTGGGCTTGGCCGAACATAGGCCTGAGAAGCCACAAACAAGCTTTACCGAAAGGAAGAGGGGCTCCTTTTCAAGGGGAACAGCCTCTTTCTAAGGGGAACACACAAGGACGGAAATCAAGCACATTCAGGTTTGTCATTTTTTGGGAATCCACCAAAATAGTGGTGTTCCTCGTGGTTTGACTTGACGACCAACCAAAAAGGGGTACCCTCAAAACAAGAGACCCCCTTCGGGGGGCCCGAACTTTGAGAAGCACCCACGTGAGCAGCGGTCCAATTTCGTCAGCTGCTTCTCGCAAATAAGTACTAGCGATTCCACCGATTCAAAGTTTCTGCTCATTCTTTGTACTGAGCATGATACATGTGACAAAGAAGGAGTCTATGTTGTTGCAACAGCAGGAGAGACATATTGTCGGTGAGGCGGCTATCTCTATATATATATATATATATATATATATTATACATATATATATATATATTGATAGAGATGCACAATGAATTTGTGTATATGTATATACGTGTATATATATATATATATCATAAATGTATACATTAAGAATTATACACACTGTTATATATCTACCCTATGCTCATTGGCCAGAGCCTTAGCGATTTTCTGAGGCTATCCCACAGACTCCGCGGACCCCCTGAAGGCAGCCACTCAGGCGGGTCGAGGAGTCGAGTTGACCGCCGGATTTGGGGTGTCACATGGTCATGGCCATCCGAGAAAGACTTTTCACCATGGCCCTTGGCTGCCAAAAAGCGATCCCTTACCCTCCTAACATGGCACCCGACAGGTTTCAAGAGGAGTTTGATCTTCCACAGGTGCCATGGCAACGTGGGAGGGAGGGCATCTTCAGTTTTCTAAGCGCTTTCCCTTTTTCCGGGTTTCGCAAAAAGGCGTTCCCTCGTAATCGGATTTTGAGCATCAGGCTCAAAGCCTGGCTGGAAGACTGGAGTGGGTGCTACATAGTACATCATGTTTTTATTCCTGATAGAGGATGTGCGTTTCTCCATCCCCCTGTCCCCACCCCCCCAGGCCAAAAAAGCAAAACACCCAGTGGATCCATGCGAGCGCCTTGACTTTCAGACCGCCAGACTCTCGCGAGGTGCCCATCATCGGCTGGCTGCAGATCATCACGGTGATCGCCCTGTCCGAGCTGTGGAGATACGAGAACGTCATCAGCAAATACGGCGCCCTGGTCGCAATACAGCGCTTCCACAAGAAGAGCATTTTTGCAGCTAGGTCCCCGCCCTTTTACCAACGTTTTGGGGGGGAGGGTTCCCCTACTAAAGTAGACAACAGAAAACAGTTGGTACCCTTACTCTAACCTCTCTACTGGAGGACCCAGGTAGATGTTGTCTTGATGGCAAGGAAATGCTAAGACTAGTGGGATTTGAATTCCTTGCTCTTGTTAAGGGCAAACAATCGGAAACTAGCCCGCAACTGCCAACCGCCAAAGCAAAGGTTTAACTCCAAATCGCCAAATAGGTCGAATTGACCCACCCAACAGAGCGACCGCCTTTGACGTTGCTTTACACCTCGATTTGTAGGGCGCTACCTCCCAAAGCGGAGGGGCCGAATTGGCCAAGGTGAGGGTGTTCAGCCAGGGGACCTGGGCTGGAACGTGGATGCGCCCGCCGGCGGCAAGAGGCCGGGGATTTTTGCCTTCACGGGAAGCGCAAAAGAATTGGCCCCTGGTTTCCTTTGGTTTCCAAGTTGTAAACGAGCTAAGCAGGTGTGGCCTCGTAAAATCGGAACATGACATGGGAGGTTTCCTGTTTTGCCATGAAGGCAGTTCTAGGCGCTCAAGCCTATTTGCCTGGAGGCTGTGGGAGCGGTGATTTCTTCTTTGGGACCCTTGCAGACTTGGCGACCAAACAAAACCTCCAGACGAACCCCTGGTCCGAGACAGGAGAGGCTGGAAACATGGAACATCGGTACTTGAGAGTGTTGTGAGGTCATTCGGTCGAGGCAAGATTTGGGGCCTTGAACCTGTAAGGTTCTCGTGTACAGAAGTGTCCAATCGCGAACCAGCAAGAAGTTGAGCTTTGCAGGAGTCCAGCTCAAACAGAAACCCTCGTTCAGGGGCTCTCTTCACCTGCTGCAATTAGGTTCAGGGATGAACTCTGGTTCCAGGAAAGCTCTTTGTGGGGACCCCTACTAAGTCCCCCAGTAGTGCCCCCTTTTTTTTTAACCTTTTTTTGAGGGAGGGTTCCCCTACCAAAATAGACTACAGAAAAAGATGGTACCCTTATTCTAACCTCTCTACTGGAGGACCTAGACTATGGTTCCATGAAAGCCTTTTGTGGGGACCACTAGACAAATGGAACTGGGGACAGCCTGAAGTGTAGTACTGCGTGGACAGTTTCTGATGCTGTGTGCTTGCTTGGCCAGGCGAATGACGCGTGCTTGCTACAAATGCAAGGAGATTGTTCCTGTAATGTGTGATTTGGGTATGTGTCAAAATAGGGGGGGCCCGACAATTGTGGTTTTCCGGCTTGTTTTGCTTTTGGTCCAAGCCAAGGTGAAAAGGGCCCCCTCCCAGACACACCCACGCCCCTCCTTTGTCGCTGCTGGCTTGCACTCTTGGCGGGAGCCTGCAGGCCCAAGTGGTTTGGCCCCACCTTCACTGCCAAGTACACCCCTCAGGAGCGCGGAGAGAGACTGTGCCGCGAGGCTCTTGTAAGACACCCAGTTTTTCCAGAAATCAGAGGTCGAGCATGTACCATGGGTGCGAAGCGTGAACAGCACCTGTCCAGGGACATGGTGCATGTGAATGGATGCGCAGACACGCTAAAGAGAACGCTTCAGGAGACGAGATCAGGGCCAAGTGTTCATTTTTGTGTTAGTCGTGGTCGGATTCTTCAAGCAGGTGAAGCAGGCCCAAAACAGACAGTGTCGCCAACCGCTGGAAGGGGCATGCAATTTCATCCAGTGTTCCTAGCTGATCAAAGGTGCAATGTACGGTTTCAGTGACCCCCCCAAATGAGGCTTGCTCCAAGCTAAGTGTTGACCAATCCATGGCTATCAGGGGTAGCAACCCTCGCATTTCGCCTCTTTTCAGAGCCTTACCCAAGAGATTGGCGATGTAGGCTTCCATTTGTGGGAACTTGGCACCCCTTCCGTCCAACATGCCTTGCAAAGGTCCAAGACCATTTTCTTCCGGGCGGGTTCCATGGAGGGCTACCTGGGGTTTCAGTTTCCATGAGTCTCGGCATCTGAAACTGCAATGGCGAACTCGGACGGGGAAATCCCTTCAGCGCTGGGTACAAAACCCCAACGACCACAGTTAAGAAAGGATGTAGGGAAGCGACACCCAGGCTCTATCTAAGTATCCTGATTTCTTGCACTTCTCAAAACCCATGCGCTCGAATTGGAATCGGGCATGTGTGAAAATAGACGGCCCAGCCAAACGGGTGGACCCGTTTTCTATTTGGGGTCCTTTTAAACCGACCTGAAAGAGTATCTATCATCCTTTTAAACCAGCGAACAACTCGTATTCCTGGGGAGGAGTGGAACAACATGAAGCTGCGTGAGATCAAGCATTGCCGTCTGGCCATGGTGGGCTTCTTCTTCATGGCACCTTCGGCTCGGTTTTCGGCGGCCTGTCCCGTGTCGTGTCGACCGAGGTTTCAAGCAGTTTTGGTCTACCATCTCAGGCAGTTTTGGTCTAGCCCTGTGGTCTACCCTTTGGTCATCTTTGGTCTACCCTTTCTGCTCTTTCGTTGGTATGTACCATTTCTCTCTTTTTGCCTTGTTTGTTTTCCCTTTCAGCCAAAGTTGTCTCAGCGTAGCCCAGTGGATTGGTTGGAAGGCAAGGGTTCCATGCCGGCTCCCCATTTCCGGATTGCTTCTTGGCCAGTTGTCCCAATCCCTTGTTTTTTGGCCCTGACCAGAGGCCAGAAACCCCTGAAGGAAAAGGAACCTCTACAGAGGAAGTTTACTCTTGACATGAGTTAAGAGCGTTCTATTTTTGGCCCCAATGTTTCAGCCACACCCATGTTTAATGTAATTCAGTGACTTTAGCCCCCCCCCCCCCCCCGCTTGATTCATGGGAGGTGGGCCCATTTTGGAGGGGATCCGCATTTCTTGAGGAAGCACCCTCTAGAAATCCGTCTGGTTTATATTAATCTGGGGTCAACATGGAAGGCTCTCAAACCACGGCAACTTCTTTTGAGCCGAGGGTTACAAAAGGGGCTCTTTTCCTTCTGGTGTGCGTGCGAGGGGTCAGCTTGATTGTTGGCAACAACACAGGTGACGGGACAAACTTGTTGGGTGGCCACCAAGAAATGTCGTGGATTTGCTTGCGGATTACATGACTGGGTCCTTCTCATCTTGGCACCCAAAATATGCATGCCCCAGACTTCAACAAGAAACGCGCACATAACGAAATGTGAGTGAATAGAATAACTCACCAAGGGGTTTCCCCCTGTCCAAGGGAACCTTGATTCGGTTTGGTCATCCCCACTCCCTTGTGGCCCTCGAGGTTCCTGGGAGGCAGTGGCCGGAGTGGGTAACAACTCAATGAGGATACTAAGAACCAACTCACTTTGAGCTTTTTGATTTCTCGAAGGCTCCAAAGGCATCTTGCCTTCGGCGACAGCTATGGGCTCGAATCGCCAATCCTGGGTGGGGCAGGGGGCAGGCAGGCAGGTTCCGGGGAAGTTCCGGGCTTTTGGGCAGGCCTTATTGACAACTATTCATTACAAGGGTCATAGCATGTGACCACTGACCCCTGATGCAAAGGGATTGGTTACACTAACATCTACAGGAAATGGGTTTTCCTCGTGTTTTCCTGCATATTTTTTTGTAACCCACCCCTTTGACTGCTGCAAATCCGGCTCTTCCTGTAACCCAACCCTTTGACTGCATTTTGGTCACTGAGGTGCTCACCAACGCCTCCACCGGCGTGGGCCCTTCCTTGATCCCGTCCTTCACCCAGGCGGATGCGAGAGGGTTCGGCTCCCGAGGTTTCGGCTCGGAGTTTCGGTCAAGGGAGATGGAGGTGGGGCTCCCTTTGAATTCAACGAAGTGCTGAGCCTTGGGGCAGCCGGGCTACCTGGCTCCTGTGAGCCTTGGATGTTATGCGCCTGTCACCTTCAGGTTCCGACACCATGAGGGCCATCCTAAAAATTGGAGAAGGATCTCTTTTTGCTTGAGAGCAGGCGACGGGCCAAAATTACAGGTTTGAATGGTTGCCCGTCTACTAAGAACAAGCAAGGTGGTACATGGCGGAGATGGTTGAGCTTGAACCTTAACTGGAAACATGCAGCATGCATCATCCAGTCTTAGATGCTTGAGATTTTGTGAGTTTCATGTGGGTTTCCCGTGCACACGCAAAGCTTTGTGTCAGCTGGCTTTGCAAACACATATCTAGAGCACCATCATACTGTGGATGGACGAACTCCTGCACCACCTAAGGAATCGTTGAAGGACGATTCCCCTGTAAATCCCAAAAAGCAATGGCTTCCCATGGAAACCCCAAGTGGTACAATTTCTGGATTTCGCAACCCTCCGCAGTAGTCTAGCAAGAATCCAACGCCAGCCAGTTGATCCCACAATGTCTGCCGGAGCCCGAGTCAAACAGCTTGAATACTTCATCTTTCATAGACTAGGTCCTCCAGACTTGAGAGGTTAGAAGAAGTTGGTACCAACAGTATTTTTTCGGTTTTGTCTATTTTAGGGGAACCGAATCTCCCCCAAAAAAGGGTGAGAAAGGGCACTACAGGGGGACCTAGTAGATGAAGCCTATGAAAGTTATCTGGTTTGTGATTGCGAGCTCATTGCGGCCTTCCAGTCCAAGCTCTAAGATCCAGCCTAGTATAACTCTACAGATGGGTTCTGTGGAGAACATGAAAGCACACATGGAATCCAAACACCATTTCAAGTCTCCACAAAGGGAACAAGCCATACGCCCTTCCACTGGCTGTTGAAGGGAAGGACAAAATAAAAGGCAACCACACGGACATGTTTTGCGTGCGAAAAGCGAGGAGTTTGGCTGCAAGAGGACACCCCCAAAATCTGCGTCTACCATTTTTCATCCGGGTGAACATTGAAAAGGGCCCCATTTTCGTTGGTGCTGCAAGGAAAGCCAAAGGGAAGCCACCCAGTGCCCTACGGACAAGCAAGAAGGGGAGGTTCTCCATAGTTTTGTTCAATTGACAACCGGTTTTTGTTCCCTGACAAGTCACCCGAAGCCAAGCCACCGCACAGAGGGGCCGGACTAGTCCCAACCGCCAGTCGGAGTTCCAGTCCTCTGTGGGAGACTTCATCCCCAAGGGCCTCTGAGGCGATCCCGAGATGCATCGAGGTCCCACAGTAGCGCCCTTGTACCCTTTTGTGGGGGAGGGTTCCCCTACTAACATAGACTACAGAAAAAGGGTACCCTTATTCTAACCCCTCTACTGGAATAGTTTGCCCAGGTCAATAAACATTCGCGGTTTGGCGCAACGGGAACCCACGAATAAAACCTGTGTGTTGCAATCTACTCTGCACCCCAAAGAAAGGTCGCCAGGTAGGTTTCAATCCGCTTGCTACTTGGACACCGAAGTGCAGACCTTAAATGGGCCCTTAGCGGTGCGGTTCATACCCGAGGTTCATGGGTCACCAATTTGGGATCAACAAGATCGAACCCAAGAACTTGGGGGCAGCATCCGAAAGATCGGGGACCGAGGCATGTTTGCCTGTTCCGTTGTTGTCCATGGCCAATAGGCATGAGACATTGGAGTTGCCAACTCATGTTCCATTTGGAGCACCCAAACCTGGGCAGACTGTGCCAAAAGAAACAAGTTTGTCATTCCGAGAACAGACCCCAAGACCATTCCAACGAGTAGAAAGTCAGGAAACCTGGATGGGTGCAGTGGATTGCCGCTTGAGGCAGGACCGATGTAATTAATTCCCGGCAACCCTTACCTTGATTTTCCACCTTACCCGGGAAGCTTTTGTCGGATAGTTGGAGGATAGGGACGCCAATACTTGAATGCAGCCGTTGAAGATTCTTTCAGACTGGGATTTGGTTCACCTTCAGGTTCTTTTCAGCAGCAGGAGCAGCAGATGCTCGAGCTGGATAGCAATTGATCAGCGATTCTTCGCTTAGTCACAGTTTTGTTAACCCCCACAACCCAGGAAAGTTTTTGCTTTTGCCTAGCCCTGCCACAGGGCTATCCCTGGCGTGTGGGTTGTTGGTTGGTTGGTTAGTTGGTTGGTTGGTTGGTTGGTTGGCTGGCTGGCTGGCTGGCTGGCTGGCTGGCTGGCTGGCTGGTTGGTTGGTTGGTTGGTTGGTTGGTGGCTGGCTGGCTGGCTGGCTGGCTGGCTGGCTGGTTGGCTGGCTGGCTGGCTGGCTGGCTGGTTGGTTGGTTGGTTGGTTGGCGGCTCGGTGGGACAGAGGTTTGGTTCAGGGCCGGCATCGTTTTGACATCCTCAGCATCGTTTTCAACATCCTCAGCATCACCAGGTTTTGGTTTAGGCTGGGTTTAGGGTGGTCACGGTTGTGTTTAAGCCTTGGCCGAAGCCAATTTTAAACCCACGCAAAACCGGCCCTAAACCCACCCGAGACCAGCCTCAAGTAGCCCCACCAGAAACCAGCACTGAACCATCTGCCGCAAACACAGCCACCCCCAAATTTGTTCTCAATAGGTTTGGAACCCACCCGGAGCCAACCCTGAGCCAACCTGGAACCCACCCTAAACCCAGCCTAAACCAAAGCCTGGTGATGCTGAGGATGTTGAAAACGATGCTGAGGATGTCAAAACGATGCCGGCCCTGAACCAGCTTTGAACGGACTACCCCAAGCCTACCCTAAACCTACCCCAAACCTTTGTCCGTTCGTGTCTCCAGGCTGTGCCAGGGTTAGGCTAATGCCAGGGCTATGCAACAAGAATAACACCTCAGCCCCACAACCCACATGGTCAGGCTTCTTAGTCCTACAGATCAAGGAGGTAATGCCCGCTGCTTTGGCAGTCGTTGTCACCAAGTCAAGGGTGTGCCAACCCTTTCTGCAACTAAGGCGCGTTGTGCAAGTAAGTGCATGTCACGCTATCGTGGCAAGCTTATGGTCCTTGCTTGCAAGGGTCATGATTCCACATCAAGAACGCCATGCTTTGCATGGTTGTAGAAAGGAAGCGTCCTGCTGCAGCTTCGCCATGAGACAAAGTCAGCGGGCTTGGGAGCCCAAAGCGAAATAGCGGTCTTTGACGGAAGTAAAATCATGTACTTGCTACCTGGATGCTGGTGCTCTTGTTGAGCAACCGTTGGGGTTGTGGTTCAAGGGCTCCATTAAAAGACATGCCCATGCTGCCCTTTGAAATGCGGAAACAAGTCGGGTCATCACGCAATCCACAAGCAAGTATTTTTTGTCCCAGAGCAAAATGCCGACTGCAGCTGCATGCCTGAATAGTGGAAGTGCCGAACAAATGCGATGCAGTACACCTTGGTAGTTTGGCTTGGATTCTTTGAAGAAACAAACACAGAGTAGTATGAATGCTGCATTTAGAAGAAGATGGGTGGCACACACACACACACACCTGCACCCACACATTCCCAGATCCACTGACAAGTTTTGCTGACAAGACACACATCGCTTTACAGGCTGAGGGGTTTTCCAGGGTTTGTCATCGGAAAGATCAGACGCTGTTGGTTTGTTGGTTCCTCTTGGAGCCATGCCAAAGCTGTCCCACAACAGGGGCAAAAGAATAAGGCTTCAGGATATCCCAGGGGATGATGCTGGAATATGGTGGCCACCCCAAATTAAGGAGTGCCGTCATGTACTCAGGGTATGAACCATATCGGCTAGCAAGGGTAAAAGGCCAGCAAGGGCTTGGACTGAAAGCCATGGTGATGCCCCCCGCCCCCCAGGGATTCTTTACCATGGATTGTTGGCCCCGGATGAAACCCGTCCTAGTCATGTGGTCCCCTCCCAAAGTGATGAACCTCAGCTAAAAAGGGACACCCCGTGGTAATCAACTAGGGGCTTATGAATTCTTAATTTGGGGTTCCCAATACCCTTCCATATGGTTGGTGGACATGAATCCGCACCCGAATGTTGTCCCCACTTACCCAAAAGACGATTTCTGAGAAGGCTGCCCTTGGCAACAGGTGGATTCCTTTACCCCCTAGCTGAAGGAGGTACCCTGTTTAAGCCTCTAAGGTAAAGCTTGGATACCCGCTCCGGAAAACAAAGAGGCTTTTGCTTGGACCTTTTTTTTTCCCAGGCGTCTGCAAATGTGAAGGTACGTTCTGAAACCTCTGGTTCCTACCAACCTGATGACGGTCACTTACCTTAGTGTATTGCCTGATGATGGGTTCATAAAGATGGTCGCCAAGTCACAGACAGTGCCAGGCTCCAATCGGACTCGCGGAGTGAAGCGAATTGCCCGGAGCTGGGAGCTTCTCATACATTCTCAAGCTCCCCAAATGAGCGTTTCCCTGTGGCTTGGTTTGGGTTCTTGTTTCTTCTTTGGTTTTCCTTTGGCATTTGATTGATGGCTTGGTGTCCCTTTGGAGCCCCTGTGCCCCTATCCCTAAGAAGGGTACCCTCAAAGAAATCCCTTGCAGCCACTTTGGCATGTTGGACAAACAGGCCTGTATCCAGTGGACTTCGCTAGTTGTTCCCTGGATTGAACCAGACAAGAGGTGTTGCTTCCCATCCATCCATGCACTGGGAACGTAAGTGGAAGAGCTGAAGTTGGTCTGCCTGTTGGTGCACGACCAAGGGTCGTCAGCCATTCACTGACAAATTATTTATAATTGTATCTTCCTTTGAATCATGCGTTCGTTGCACGTTAACTGTTGGGATCTTCTGTCCAAGAGGTAGTGTCTTCTTGAGTTTCGCAGCTCCTAATGGGCAGTGCGGCCAGCATTGAGTTTTTATCTCCATAGTCTAGGCCTACGGCGCCCTGGCATGTGCGCCTGCGGCTGTATAGAGGACACTTTTTTCCCATAGATCGCGAGGAACGGAGCGTTCATTTTGCCACAGCTGAAGGCGATTTTTACAAGATGGGACTGCCAAAGGTACAAACACCAGACCTTTCTCAATAGGACGAACAAGGGCAATTTAGCATTGAACGGAAATTCGTTCTTGGGGCATGGCTCTCTGGACATTTTCTGGGCAGAAGGCCAAGAAGCCTCCGAGCTAATCCTCGGATCCTTGCGGCGAAAAGGGTCGCGAGCGGCCTGCATTGGGCTTGGGCCACGCATCCAGTGTTTGTTTCATTGGCGACCCCGAAGAATGATAGCTGGTTTCCGCTTGGTTTCCTGCACACCCCAAAAACGCGCACCGTCGAAACTAGACCCAGGTGGTGCAAGGATTATGTTGAAGGTTGAACCAGCCAGTGTCAAAGTAGCTGCGAGTCCATCTGGGTGTTTTTCAAAATTCCATACTGAAGGGGCGCCGCATTGTGGGACAAGTACAAGCGCCCGAACGTGGCTTAACCAGTTTTTTTTCGCTCTGTTCCAGACCAACTAAACCAGACATGGTCATTGGAGAATCATGTGTGTGCTTATTGAACCTCGTACGTTACCATCAGGGAACTCCACACATTTCTGGCGTCACCCTACTTTGGTACATACCCATGTCTTAAAATAAACGGCCAACATGGCGTTTGACGTTCCTTAAACCAGCCCCAAAAGGGAAGGGACGTTTCCCTCCTTTGAAAGCCCACCCAAGGGTGACAAGCGATCCGAGGAGATGGGCTTCCTGGGTCTCTCCTTCAGCGCGTCGCTGCAGAATGCCACCCGTGCAGCGACTTGACACGACTCGACAGTCACGATTCCTGTTACCACAAGGGACACCCCCACAAAGGGGTGGTTTCCTTTTGGGTTTTCCTTTTACCACACAAAGGGGTACCCAAAACATGACATACCAACAAAACAACATGAGGCTGGTGTGGGTTCTACGTGGGGTGTGAACGGGGGGCGACCCCAAGTGTGTGTTTTGATATTTCGCCAAGTCACATGTTGATCAGTTTTCAACACCAGACCGGATCCCCGAAGAAACCAACAGGCACATTAGGCCAAGCTTGGATCTTCCTTCGGGCCGTCGAAGGATCAGAATCAAAGTGGACGATTAGGGTGCATGGCGGTTGACGCTGCAATTGAGGTCCATCCAAAACCCCCTGCCCTATGGAAAGTATGTTTTCAGCATGGGTTACGTGTAACCTGCAGAATGATTGGTTGTGGATTCCCTTAGAAGCTACCTTTCCCAGCAAGCTGACTTGCGAGTTGGCCGAGCTGAATCGGCTTCTGGCCTTCGCTCATTTTGATCCAGCTTGCGGGCAACTGACTGATGTGACAACCAATTCATTGCCATATGCCACTTCCCTGTTGGTTGAGGGAAATGGTGATGATTGGCCAATATTCTCGTCACGGACGCTGGGGGAGGGTCGATTGGATCTGTGGCCCTCAGATGGACCTCCCCACACGGTTTCTCCTCCCCACACGGTTTCTGATTTTTGTTTTGTACCAAAGCACCAAACGCAAAGCAGAGAACATAGCGAATTGGCCGGTCCCTTTTGGTTCCCTCCAGGACATGTCCAAAAGGGGAAGTGTTTCCCATGTTCTGACCGTTCAAACCCCAAACTTCTATTGGCAATTCTGCTTTCTTATTGAAGAGTGTGTGCCGCTGTGGAGGCCTGCGTTGTTCAGTAAAAAATGTGTATTTTCTAGTACAGAGCATTTCAGTGTTCAATTGTTGTTCTATGAGCATAAGCTGTAAGGCTTTCTTGGGTTGACCATAGGAGATCTACTTAGCAGAAGTTGTGTTGGTGAATGATGGAGGGTGCAAGTAGGAGATCTCTTACCTCCAGCCATATCCGCCATTGCATGCCACCAGTTTGCATAGGAGCTGGAGGGCCCATCCCTGATGATGTAGAAAGCAACGCTGCACACCCTTGCAGGTCTGCCTCCTCACGTTTCCTCATCCACTGGCCATCGGGACCAGGAACCTGTAGCTAATTCAGCCTGTCATGTGGGGAAAGGTGACTAGCCACCCATGGCCAATGGAAAAGTTCAATCCCAAAGGATAGCAGCTTGGCAGCCTGTTGCAAATGCATCTCATCACAAGGAAAGAAGGGGAGGATTCACAAGGAAGGGGCAGGCCCTCATGACTTCATCCCGCCAACCCCTTGCGAGCTACAGTCACGCAAAGTGGAAATCCACAATGCTGCCTGCAGCAAACAAGTATCTGCCAAGGCGCCCCACTGCATTTCATAGCTGCTTCTTGACGCTTCCCGCTGCATTGTACCCAAAGGAAAAAAGCTAGCCGCTAGCGCAATATTTTCTCACCTGCTATACCAACTAGTTTGCATGGGAGCTAGAGGGCTTTCACCGCCCTACTGTCCTCCAAGAAAGCTGGTAGCAGCCAACGGGCGGCTGCCCACTTGGAGTTGGCCTGCCTCGCCCTCACATGTCCTTATATTTGTTGCACGTATGAGGCATCAGACAATTTCTGATAAGCAGATCTCCTGGCCAGCCGCAAAAAACCTTAACAAGAACAGAGAAGCCCCAGCCACACCAAAGCATTTTTGATGAAACAAGCCTATTTGACATCATTTCTGGTGCGTGGTAAGCTCTCCATGTCAACCAATGGCAAGCCGGCAGCCTAGTGACACTGCTGCATTTTGGCCCAACCTATGACAGATGTAGTTGCATGTCAAGGCCACTTGCGCAAACATGTTCTATCCTATTTTACCCTATTGAATTGCCATAGAGAGCGTGATGCACAAGGATGAGAATACTACACGCAAACCGGCTCACAAGCAAAGTGCATAGAAGTTGCCTTTCTGGAACCATAGCCCCAGCGCAACCAAGCCCATTGGTTCTGGCTCATGAAAGGCAATCAATGTGGGTGCAACCACTTCCAAGCTTGCATCACCAGTAGCACCAGAGGCTTGTCACACACTGCTACTCATGCGAACGCTCAAGCAGCAAGCGCTAACTAAGCCTACGAGTTGTTAAGATGCACATCTCAGTTTGTAAATATAGTGACCAATCATACAAGTTCAGGTCTAAGCAAGAGAGCCAAACGAATCAAATGAATCTTCAAGGAAGTGGTGCAAGGAGGTCCTAGAACTTTGCAAATAGGGGCCAAGAACTGGTAGGAGCAAAAGCTAAAGGCGACCCAAATAATGGACAACCTACTGGGCCCCAGTCATCCTGGGCTGAGTCTGGGGGGGGGGGGGGGGGGGGCGAAGAAAAAAAAGCGAAATGAGAAATAATTCCGCTTTTTTTAGGCCCCCACCCCCCCCCAAAGCTCTCCTTCTACATGCCGACTCTAGAAGATGTAATGCATAATCTACACCTTTTCCTGGAATCCACAACGCCCAACCGGTTTGCGCTCAATTTTTGGGAGAAGCGCTGTGGAGGCCATAGATGTTTGCTGTTGAACATGGATGCTTGAAAACTCCACAAATTACGTGTGTGTGTGAGAAGCGCAGGCCTCCACAACGTCCCCTTCTGTAATTGAAATACCGTCAAATTTACTTTTGTTGAGCTTAGCATTGTTGCGGAAACAACTGTGCAAAACCATGGCAAACGACACGGGGCCCCTAAAAAGCGATACTCCTGGAAGTTTTTTGCTTGTGTAGAGGGGTTGCAATTTTGTCTTTAGAAAAATGCTCGCGCCTGTTGGACTCAGATAGTGCCCCGAATATGCGATATATTCCATCCGTGCCTATGGCCGGCAATCGCTCACCGCTGCACAGACAGCAACAAGAGTCAAAGTCAAAGTCAAAGGTTGCTGCTCAAATGGGGGAACGTTGCATTTCAGATTTCAGGGTATCCTTGCTGGAGTCAGCTCGTTCCCTGAAGACCTCCCATTTTGAGATCTCCCATCTTTGGAGAGTAGCCAAGAAAACAAGTTTATGGTCAAAGCAACTATTGCAAGGGTTTCTATGAAGGGAACCAACAAAGCAAATCATGGGAGTCATACTGTATGAGCTAAATTTGGCTGAAATCCTGGAAGTAGTGAGGTCCTTCGAATCAATCCAAAGCTCGCATTTTATCCCAGGACACCTTTGGTGGCTTTACTCCAAGAATCCAACATACCTTTTAAGCCGTCCTCACATGACCATGCCTTCGGTTCCAGGGTATTGTCACAAGGCAGGGTTGAACCGAATTTTGAAAGATGACCAAAAACCACAAGGACCGGCGACGGGCAACGTCGGTGCCATATTCCGCGCCTAAAATCCGCGAGCCGAGGCATGGAAGATTTTGGTTGTGGCTTGCCTCCCGCCCTTGGTGTTGCTCCTCTCTGGCCTCGGCGGCAACTGGCCGGGGGCCTTGATCGGTACCTTTTTGGCTGCCACCAGGAAAAAAACAGTAGCCTCAGAAACGACCTATGCCAGAGCTAAGAAGATCATGGCCCGGAAGCTGGTGTTTGGCCTTTGGGTAGGCATACAGCTATTGTTGCAGCATATGTATATATATATAGGATCCGTCAGAAACGGCGTCCATGATTTCTTCTTTCTGGTTCCCTAGACTGTGTGTGTATATATCTTTATAACAACCAACCAAAAAGGGTGCCATGTCAAAACATATTCACAATGGGAAACGATTGACTAATAAATCCCCTGCTGGTGACTGTGAGGGGATGAATCATTTTGGAGGGAACACCCTCGATTCACCCACAGCTTCAACGCGCGTTCCAAGAATTGACTCACAGGTCTCATTCTCTTCACTCGTTCCATCTGAAAACCACACGACTTGAAGGCTGCCAGGCTGCCAGTGCCAAGAGCAACCCAACCCCAAGTCGTTTTCCGGGGTCCAAAGACCCAGCGGGTTTGTGTAGGCCCTTTTGGTCACCTTCTCGGTCACTGCAATCACCTGGGACTCAACTGAGGTGATCATCTGCCGGGGAAAGAAAGAAACCAAGAAACCTGAAGGCTAAGCTTAGGTCCCCCAGTAGTGCCCTTTTACCGTTTTTCGAGGAAGGGTTCCCCTACTAAAATAGACTACAGAAAAAGGGTACCCCTACTAAAATAGACTACAGAAAAAGGGTACCCTTTTTCTAACCTCTCTACTGGATGACCTAGAAGCACTCCAGGTTGAACCAAACCATTTCCAGAGCAATAAACCACTTCCGGAACCGAATGATGTTTCACTCCTAAATTTTGCACAGTTGCCCGTGGTCATAGTGGTAAATAGAAACACGGGTCGCCCAGATTCAGCCACTCTTCCATTCCTTTGAGGGGTACAGCTTCCTTTCGGAATGAACCACCAAGATATAGGGCAAGGCTAATTTACGGGAATGGGAAGCACGGTGATTGAAAAGGCCCTTGGACGAGCTTGTCCGACAGCCAAATGGTTTCTTTGCTTAAGATGGAGTTTGTTGAGTTTTGAAACGGTGTTGATCCTGTAGCTCTTGATACGGGAAAAATTCCATCGCTGCCAGCCGCAGTTTTTTCCAAGAGCATTGGGGGCGTCTACATCTTTGAAACAGTGGGGGAGTAACCAGTGCAAGCTTCAGGATTTGCAACGTATTGTCGTGGATTGGTATGTTGCAAATGTCACGGGCAGGCTGACTGAAGCTTCCAATTTCTGCTTGAACAGACTGGCCGCGTTAAGTTGAATTCTTGTTTCTTGCTTCTTGCCGTCTGTCAGTTTCTAGCTGTACCTCCGCATTCTTTTCAGAATCTTTTGCGGTGCACAGAACTGCCAGATATCTAGGGAGATTCACTGGTTTGCCTATCTGCATGCGGCTGGGTAGAGGGCTCCATCTCATGGAGAGCGAGCCAGAAGAGGTAGACATCGACTATGATGCCAATTTCGGATTAATCCGGAGGACCATCCTCAGGGGTTGCTCGCTGCTAGTGCAGAAACGATTCATTCCTAGGAGATAAATCCAAAGTTGTTTTTTTTGCACAGCTCGGAATTGCACAATGAAGATTCCTTCAGGTCCTGGATATGCTGAAAAGTACTTTGAAGGGTTGGGATGTCTTTGTGTGTGGAGACCTCATGGTTTGATGGGAATCCCAAAACAAGCCAGCCATGTTCAGTGGCCCCCTTTTGGGTGTCCTTTTTTTAGGGTACCCATTTTGTGGTTTTGAAGAGCAGCCAAAAAAAGAAAACCGCCCATTTGTGGAGTCGCCCAGTCTATCAAACGGGGGTTCGGGACATGTGGGGGAGCGATATCATTGCACAAACCCAGGCGGACAGATTGCCCATGTCAAGTGCGGGAACGCACAATTTGAATTCCGTGACTCACGTTCTTTTGTAATGCTTAAACAAAGGCATTTCTCCTGAAAACGCTATGCCAAATTTGTTGCTTCTTCGGAACACAGGTCAAAAGGATCCCGAGATCAGTGAGATCCACGGGTTCGGTTCAGTGACCTGGCAAGGCTCGGTGAGATGTTCAGAGAGAACCCCGCAGCCTTCATCGCCTCCTGGCCGAGTGCGAATGGATCCGTTGAGCGCGCGCGTTCGCGAAGAACTTGATATCTCATAGTTTACTTCTAACATAGCCATGGCTGAGTTTGGTTTTTCAACTCCCCCATCTGCCAAGTATACGGCTTAGCCCTTGTAGAAGTTCCCTTGAGAGTCTTTGCAACCTCCCCCATCATGAGAAGGTGCCCTGTGCTTCCAGGACTAGGACTGATTGTTTGCGGGGTCGAGCTTCATTTCCGGGTTTAGCACTGCAGTTGGAAGTCAGAATGTGTCACCAAGTGCAGTTAAGAAGTTCAAGCATGAAATATATGGAACCTGCAGCTCATGACACCAAATAATCTTAATATTTGGTTCGCTTGTGTTCTAAACGCAGCCGGTTGGGCTTCACTTTTGAAAACCAGCAGAACCACCATACCCAGGAAGTGATCACCAGGACCAAAGTCACACATGTGTAGCGCTCAAAACCGATGTTTACATGTTTATGAATAAGGATCTATATAGTTTTATACAGGCTTTCCTAGAACCGCAGTGATGCCAGTAGCACCACATACACGGCACACGTGCCAAGATCCAGTCGTTCGTTCGTCACGAGGCCTTCATTAGCTTCTCGATCGTGGCCTTGCTGTTCCTCGTCACGCAGGCGAGCGGAGCGAGCGGAGCGCGGTCCACGGTGCTTGCGGTGCCTGTGGTGAGGTTGGTTAGACGCCCCCCCCCGCTACGGCGTCATTGGGGATCAAGCCTTGCGTGGTATTCGGCTTGTACCGTCCCTTTGTATGGATTAGGCATCTGTTATGGCTAGAGAATGTCCAAGCTCGTTTCAGACACACACACACACACATGCACACAGACTCACGCCTCCGGAGGTTCTTTGCGTTTTGGCAAATTGGGCGGTAGTCATGAAGCTTGGACTTGTTTTGTGGCTTATCCACTCAGAAAGGGAGAACTGACATGGTTGATTTCCTGATAGTTGCGCGTCATTGTAAGTAAGAATGAGCGAGCACTTTTGCAATTCATTAGCCCCTGGCTTAACGGTGGTTTATTCATGTTTTTCGGAGAATCCAGCCGCAGAACAATCTGCCGGAACCTTGATTTTTGGTTAGTGTTTGGTTGACTTCCCGTCGAACTTCCTGTAGCTGGTTTCTTGCATGTTGTCGAGTGTGAGGTACATATTCAAGTAGGTAAGTTTAAAGCTCGATACATAGCCCCCATGCAATCGTGGTAAACTTCCATACCTCCCAAACCTGAAATCGCTTATGGATGGGTGTTGCGTTTCGAGGTCGTTTAAGTCGGTTAGAAAGGAAAGAACCAGAGAGCAAGAGGGCAGAACCATGCTAGGAAAGAGGGTTTGTTTGGTTCCTTTTTGATTCAGTTGGTATCGCCTAAGTGGTTTAATTCCGTTGGGAATCCTGGATTTTGGCATCACTCGGCTGCCATCGGCTGCCCGGATGTTCCGAAACGCCGCATCGAAGCTGGGCCCAGGAGCTGCTGAATGAGGCACAGGAAGTGGCCAGGGGGTCCGCGGTGATCAATGCCCGGAAGCCCAAAACGGGGAGGGGGGCGAGAGGGGGGGGGGTTGGGGGTAATGAGAATCCAGGGTCTGGAGGTCTGGGGTGTGCAGTTTTCTGGGTGGTGGTGGTGGTGCACTGCTTTGCGTTTGCCACAAGTTTCCTTTGATAAAATCCGCCAAATCCGGCCCTTGTTCCCTTGTGTCCGCCAAATCCGCCAACAAGAAAGCTGCCCTTTTTCCAGTGTTGAAGGTCTGGGAACCAATCGATCAATCAATCGACCAACCAACCAGCCAACTCGCCCACCCAGTGTATGTGGGGGTGTCCTCAAAACAGAGACGCCCTTCTGGCAGCAGTGAGAGGAGGCCTTATACTTCCTATTTGGGCCAACTGTGATTGAGTTTCCTTTTGGAAGGGTCAGGCTTGAGGCCCTGACAGTGGTTGGGACCCCTTTTTTGACATCTTACACCGAAAGGTTCAGTTCTATCGACCCGAATCTAAAGCTATGTTTTCCTTAGGTTGAGGCAGAAGCTGAAGTAGGGAGTGGATGTGCTGAAGTGGGAGGCGCCTGCTTCAGGCTCAGTTTCGGTGAACATATCCAGATGTCTACTTGGCAGTCGGGACATTGCAACCACATATTTTGACTGCGGCTCCGCCGCATGTGAAGCCAGCAAAGTTACAGGTTAGTGGGGGATGCCCGTCAATCGGAGCGGCTGACCTTTTGATGCTTTACATGGATGTGTGTGCATTCGGTACGATATTTTTTTCTAGTGGCTCAGTAGGGGAATTTCACTTCTATATTGTTTATAGTAGGATTATGTGGCGCGTCGACCGAGCTGCAATACAAGTGTCCCCTGCTTTTTTGGAAGCAGCGCATTCATCCAAGTCCCAATCGATTCGCCTACCCGTCCTGAGCCTGCCTCGGAAGTAAAGACGGCCACATGCACAACTGTTGGTCAAGGAAGCAACAGGGCAGCATGCGTTTCCACTTGGCCATTAATCTGGGGATATCGCTGCGTCCCAAAGTTTACGATGCTGGTGTCATTCTTGCGGGTTTCAGATTGGTCAATGATCATCATATTGAGAGATGATTGCACAGTATAACTCACCTGGATCGATGCTTAACTGGCATTATGCATATTCTTTGCATAAAGCATGGCTTTAGTACCAACTTTTGAGTATGGCTCGCCTACCTTAGCAACTTGGCCATGAACGCCTCATGGGAATGAGGTGCGAGATGTCAAATGTCCCGTCCTTTGACCAAACAAACCCCGCACTTTGAAAAGGTGTATGCATGGTTTCTTGTCGAGTTGACGGCCATGAATTATGAATTGCTGGTCCAGTCTAGGGGGCCAGTTCACTTCCCATACACTCACCTGCGGAACCTTGTTCCCCCGAGCAAGACCCTAATATACTTATGTAAAGAACGCAGTTGGTGGTTGGGGGCAGGGGGGTAGAAGGGAAGGGGTTGCGACTGAGACCCTTTGCTTTTTTTTGTGAGTGGTGCTACCATGGCTCAATTCGCAGCCAACCGAACTTTAGATGTCTGATCTGGTCACCTTGGTCTATCCGTTTCTTTTGTCTTGAGGGCTGCCTTCATGAAACAGGCAGAAAGCCCAAGATCCCAAGTCGCAAATCCAATGAGTTTGCCGCTGCAGCCTGAGGCGGTTTTCTTCCTCGGGCTTCTGGCCGGCATCCTGCTGGAGCAACTCGGCGGGTTTCGGCTCAAAGGGCACTCGGCGGGTTTCGGCTCAAAGGCCGCGCTGGGACATCTTGTTGACCACAAAAGTGGCATTTGGAGAGAAGATGTAGGACAGTTTGACGACTTTGTGGAATTTGTTCCAAGTGTGTCCCAAGCAACCAGGCTGCTTCGTTCTGAGTTTGCGTCCGGAAGTGCATGTCAGCTGCTTGTTGAGCCAAGGTCATATGTCGGATGATGTGCAGGCGGGACTATCGTGTCCTGCAGAGATGAAACATCCATGTGGGTATGGGACCCCAAGAATGGTAGCTT
>CAUJNA010002113.1:557500-720000 GCA_963377175.1 Effrenium voratum
GGGTGGACGGCAACTCATGGCTAGCTTTTAGCGCAAGTGTTGAATCCAACTGGGGTAGACACCCGTGTTCTTCCAGGTGTTGCTTTTGCAGCCGCATAGCCGGCAGATCAAACGTTCTGTTGAAGCATTCCGTGCTTTGCGTTCACACTGAACGTATTGAACGCATGCGGATCTGCATCACAACTAACAGGTTAAGAACAAGCAAAGTCAGAAAGCCCTTGAATTTACAGATTGCTGCGGTCTGCGGCCAACAGAATCTTGACCATGCATCATGTGTCACGTTCCTTCTGAAATGGTGGAGCTGACAGCATCAATTACAATGGCTTAAATCTTCGAACCGAGTGCAACATGGGTTTGTCTTCAGAGGGATGAAGTTTTTTCAATAGATATCAATGTTCCATAGTCTCTTTACATGCAGGCTACCCTTTAAGACTACCCTTGCTGCCAGCTTCTCGAGGGGAGGATTTCATGTTGAAGGCATGCCAAACATGGCCACAGGGCAACCCTGCTATCCGGCTTGCACGGGTGTCACGTGTTTGAAGCTGAGCCAACAGCACTGGCCGGATGGATTTAAAACGACATTTTGCGGCACAGGGTTGTTCCCGCTTGCCTTGTGTTCCTTGTGGATTCTGCAAGTTAGCCTCTGGCATTTCAATACAGCACGCGCAATTGGGAACAACCCTGTTGTGTTCTGATTGCAGCTCGCGAAGAGGAGCAAAGAGGTGAGCTTGCGCTATGCGATGAGGCACACTCAAATCCATGGAGAGTATCTCCAGATATGACGATCAAGGTCATCAAAATGGGAATACCACCCAAACAAACTCGATCAAGAGATCGCTACTCCATTCCCGCGTGAAAGAATATAAACAGTTTGCAAGCACTACAAGCCACGTCTTTTACGCCTATCTTGTTGAAAAGGAAGGGTTGCTTTTGGAGCTCTTCTGCCACTTGTCCCGGGTGGTAGCCAAATTTGTGTGCACATTTAGTGGGTCCCACGTCACTTCCAAATTGAGCGTAGGCTGGACTGGGTTGGTTTGCCTGCATACAAGTTTCCATGTTGATGTCCAGTGTGTTCACAAATGTTACACTCGCGCCAACAAACATGGAAGTGCTGTGTAAACAATGTTGACAGGCTCACACAAGTAGTGTTAATTTCAAGTTGCCATGGAAACATGTGTGTATACTTACATATTACTATATATATATATATACACATATACAACATATACGTACACGTGAAAGGTACCTCCAGTCAAGGGCCAAGATATACATCCATGGGTTTGTACTCGCAAATAGACTGTTGACATTCTTGGCATATGATCATGACTGCATTTGGTTTCACGTACCCCACGCAACTCCTTGATGGTCAGAGCCCTCATCGCCAATATCCGCGGCAACGTCTGCGGTCTGGAAATCGTCTCGTCCCATCTTCACCAGGCAGCTGACGAGAGCCGCACCTACAACGAGGTGGGAGGGGCGTATCGTGCGTCCAAACCGGGCCGGGTGAAACTGGACATGTGCGTTCATCGGTTGGGCTGGTTTTGCAGGGAAACCAACAAGAAACAACCACAAGAAACAACCATTGTTGCTGCTACAGACTTAGTTTCAGAGACTCAGACGCGTCCCACTCCTTTGGGGTACACGCAGGAGGCTCTTTTGAAGGGAACGTGTTGGATGTTTCTCGAAATTGGTCTCAGGGGTGCGATTGACGTGCAATCAAGACCTAAGATTCAGAGTGTCGCTTGAATAGATCTAGCTTCCTAGCGTTGTTCACTTGTTGTTTTGTTGGGAGATGGAACCAACCCATGTCCCCAAAAGAATTCTGTTGTATTCCCTTTGGCGAACAATTCATGTCCGCTCATTGCAACCAATTGAGCACATTTCTTCAGCGACAAGACCAACACATCACCGGGGTTGCTCCACACCTCACAGCGCTGACGAAACCACGAGGGCAGAAGGTTGGCCTTGGTCCACTTTTTTTCCCCACGGCAGACTTTTGACCCCTGTGACAGCAGCCTTGGTTCATGAAGACAGAGGGCCATGACGCTGGGTTGGGCCTTGTTGAAGAACCCTCAATGAAGCCTAGGTGGAAAGTCAGTTTGTTTGCAAGTCGGGTGGTCGCGCCAGAGCAGGGCCAATTTAAAGCAATTGTTCTTCCCCGCTCCTTCAAGAACGCATTGAGGGCAGACCTCATGGTTCACCAAAGTTCCTTTTTGTTGGTTTCAACCTTGGGCCTAGGTGGGTGAGTAATTCCGCCAGGGACCCTGTCATATCTCAGGCTTGGGTGACATCCAATTTGCACTGCAACCCCCCCCTTTGAACGACCCCTTCCTCAAAGCGACGGGGCTTTATAAGCCTGCTGCAGAGCTAAAGAAGCACATGGCCAGGGCTGGTTGTGACAGCATCCATTGGAAGGAAGCAAGTAGATGACAACTTTGCGTATGAAGGGCCCGACTCAGCCTACTTCCCAGCTAGGTTATCTAAAATCAATCCTACCTTCCTAGATGGCCATGGGTCAAAACCTTGTACCCCCAGTGAACATCCCAACCCCCACTAAAATAGACTAAAATGGGTGGTGCACCTATCCCAAAATGGTACCATTTGTGTTGAGCCATGGCCAGATGGTACTGGTAGTGGTTGCCCTTGTTGTACAGTTTTTTTCAATCCAGATGCTTGCGAGGCCATGCAGCGGCTTCAGCAGGAGACTGCGGAAGAGGCCGGGTTTCTTGTTTGGAGACACAATCAAAAAGAAAAGACACAATTAAAACTTGTCTTGAGGCAAAAGAAAAGCCACTTCTTGAAACTACTTTTTTCTTGCTGCCGGTATTCTCTTGGAAATGAGCCACTTGCTCAAAACCCGGGTAGATGAAGGTTAGGGGCAGTCCCAGCCAGAAATAGTTGCGGCCGCCTTCTTAATTCTTTACAGGGTTCTGGGTAGATCATTTTAAGACCGGGTTTTGATTGTGACTCGAATGGTTTGGGTGGGTTTATGGATTGCACCCATCTTTCCCATAGGTACTTGTTTAGTGCTCTGTTTGTACCATCCCAGGGGTGGCTCCCGGTTCCGCCGCATCCAACCTGCTAGAGAAAGGACACGGGTTTGTTTTCAATGCATTGGAATTATACAAAATGGGACGCCGAGGATACCCTCAACACCGCGACACGGGTGCTTCCTCAGGCTCTTGCGGTTCATAGACCCCTTATGCGGTGGCCCCCTGGACCTTGCTACCCCCATGGGTGCAATGAGCGAATCGGTGACCATGGGTGAAGACCACGCATTGCGAATCTGGCACCCAACAATTCGAAGCTGGTTCTCAGCAGGGAAGGATAACATGAGCCTATAAACCATCCGCTTTGGTTTCCTTGAAGGGAATCCCCAGGTTCATTCCCAAATACTGGCTGAGCACCAGCAAGGTGTCACTATTCGATTCTGGCATCATCCACCACGAGGGCAGGCTCCGTATGTTTCAGAATCGACCTCACATTGGCATCCCTCAGTAGACAAGCTGGTTCACGATGTAGTGTTGCTTGAGTTGGGGTGCCTACATCAGTTTTTGGGCTAGATTGAAATACTACAGTCGTTTCAAGGTGATACAAAAGGGGTGGGAGGGAATGAAATTGCCCGCGCTCCACTGAAGATCAGAACGGCCCAAGACCCAGACTTCCCAGTCGTCGAGGGCAATTGGTTCATATTCAGCTGGGGAGTTGGGATGGCTCAGCACGCAACCCAATACTATTGGTGAATGAACCCAAACCCAAGGACCACCCTGATAACCGAAGCTCAGCCTGAACCCGCACACTGTGGGTGCCCGCAGAACGCCAGCCACTTCTTGTGGTTGCTCCTCTCTTTCCACAAAGCCGTGTATCTTCTTTGGATAGCTTCCATGACATCCACTTTTTGGGTGTGCCCATCCACTCGTTTCGCCTTTTGGGTTGCTGATTGAGCGGGCCACCAAAGGGGGCGCCTCATGTGCAGCGTGCTAGCTTCAGGATGATGCCCTGGAGGCCAGCGTTCGGTCAGTGGTTGCCTGGTAGGGCCATGTGCAACGGGAAAACTGGCAAGGGTGATAATGGGAACCCCGGATTTATAAATCCCTGGTTGATTATAGGGGGGTACAGCCCAGGACCGGGGAAATTCATCCGGGGTCAGCACATGTTTGTTTTTTGGGGGATCCCCCCCCCCTTTGGTTGTTTTCAAAGGCAAGCCAAAGGCTGAGGGCCCCGAATTTTGAGACAGACCGGTAGTCACCCAGATTTTTCTCGTGGGAAGAGGGGACGACATCGGTTCAGAGTACCACTAGGGGGATTTGAAGAGACGCCACGCGGACCACCTTTTGGCAGGGGATATTTGACACATATTGGGGGTTTTGGGGTGGTGAGCGAAGCCACCCTCTCTTCTTTTTGTGTTTGGGGGGGGGGGGTTGGGTTGGAGCTTGGGGGTTGGATTGCTGGGGACACCACTCCAGGGTTCCACTTTTTGACCACCCCAAGGTTGACTTAAACTTAGAGGTGGTTGATATCCTCAACTTGGGGACCGGGTTCAAGTCTACCTTGGGGTCAAACAGTGGAATCCACTCGTTTTTCTTTCCGGGGATAGGGGGCTTCATCTTCAGGCAGAGATCCAGGCGCTGGAGCAGGAGGAGCGGGACACCGTGGCCGCGCTGGAGGCGCGAGCGCGAGCGGATCGAAGCGCGCACGCGCGCGCGCGCGTTTCAGCGAAGCGACTCTCGTTGAGTCGAGTCCCCCACCACCCCCGGTTTTTAAAAGGTGGTACCCTCCTGTCCACAAAGGAAATCGTCTTCCAGGACCGATCAGTCAGCTTCCATGGTAATGGACAGGAGGGTACCCCAGCTTTTTTTTGGTTGGAGCATTGGCTCACCAGGCTTGCACCAAAGAGGAGCAAGAGCTGCTGGTGCTGTGCTCAGTTGATCAGGGTCTCTACTGCCTCCAATTGAAGAAGGTGTTTGTTGTCATTCCTACTGCCCTTCAGGAAAACGGTCTCGTATGTGATAAAGACATTTTTTGCTGGCACCTAAAGCAAATGGACAATTATGAATACCTGTTTGCGTGCTTCAAAGTGTAGGTGAGGTCGACGTGATCTCCAAAGGGAAATATAGGGCTCTGGCTTGGCGAGTGGTTGTTGTTTGTGGCAAGCGCCTTTGGCCAGGGAGCGAGTGAATGAGGGAGGGAGGATTAGAACTGGCACCGATTTCCGGGTGGTGTTTATGTGGTTGCAAGGACTGTTGGATGGTGTTTGAACAGATGCCAGAAGACCAACTTGCAATGGTTCAGAAATCTGACCCCATGAGAAGTTCCTTTGGTTGCACGGGCTCAACCAGTGGGGCCCCTTCACAGAACTCGGGAATGGGCTGCCGACCTCCTGCCCTCAAGCCCACATTGCAAAGGCCGCGAGTCAAGATCTTAAGATACTAGGGGTTACTGGCGCGTTCAACCTAGTGTACTTGGTAGGTAGATCATAGCCACGACAAAAGGGGCTTGGACCCCACTCATAGCGCTCATAGTCATTGCTACATCCGAAAAGTTTAAAGGGAAATATGCCTGATGGTGATTATTCCTCATGGGCCTCCCATATGCACCACGCCATCTTAGGCGGAGCTTGCACGCCAGCGGCAGCAAGAAGAGCAGCTGCAGCGGGAGGCTCTTCGTTCGTTGAGCGAACCGGCCACTTTCAATTCCCGGTCTGAGCAATGCAGTATCAGCCATGAGCCCCAAACGTTCACAGAATTGAAGCGTTCACCCGTGTTTCCTGATCCTACTGGGTCCTGGTTATCTCGGGAGTACCTCACTGAATCAATTCGTTCCTCCCCATAGCAAGCGAAGCGTGACATGAGAAGCCTCAATTACCTGTGTTGATTCCTCTGTGGTTTGGGGGAGATTATAGAGAGGCCCAACAATTTATATAAACGGTCATATCCACGTTACTGAAACCAAAAGGTCTGCTGCATGGGTGTGTTCAATTTAAAGTAGTGGTACCCAAAACATTGTTAGTTTCCTCTTGGTTTCCCTTTCACCCCACTCCAAAAGCGGTACCCTGAAAAAGAGACACATGGGAGGTGTTGCGTGGTCACGGATAGTGTTTTTGTTTCTTTTCGCATCATAGGAATTAGGGTACAGGAGGCGCTGGATAGTGGAGATCGGAGTCCATTTGCCCAAGAGTGAAGTACAAGTACCTTCCGTTTCCGCTAGGGTACTTGCTAGCTTGAAATTTCAAACCACTGGGGGCAACAAATGTCCACTGCAGATCCATGTCCAGTCCACATTCATATCCAATATGTTTATTGTTTGCCACCCTTTTTTGGAGAAAAGGGAATCCCATGAGAAACCCGGCGATGTGGGCATCCAACACATTTCTCCCAGGGTTGCTCCCAGCCATGAGGCGATGATCAATCAAGGGTCGAACATTGGTATTGGGTTCGTTTCTGGTCCTTTTCCATACCAGCACTCCAGAAAGGCGTATCAAACAAGAAAAAATCCGTGTCTACCCGTGCAATTGGATCTTCAATCAATCGATCAGGAGAAAGATTTGAGCTTGCGCCTGGCCAAGTACCAGCTGGACCTTGCGGATGCAGAGGAGGCGAGCAACCCGGAGTTGACCGGACCGTCCTCCCTTGGACACATCAGAGCCAGAGGATTGTCGCAACAAGACCCCTGCAAGAGGCTGACCCATTTGCAACATGGCTCACTCGGATGAAATTCCTGAGAAAGGTGCCTTCATCATGGGGGAGTTGTTGTTTTTTTTGAGCTGCTACGTACGCTTGCTACTATTTGCCCGGATCCATGAAATGAAGCGAAAGGGCAATATCAGCAACTACTTCTGGTTGGTCCTGTCCCCCTATTAACCTTTATCTCAGGTTTTATCCCCCTCCCGGCGAATCTTGGGGTTAAGGCTTCCATACATTGCCCTTGCACCCGCACGGCAAATTTTAGGTTGTAAGGAACCATCTCTTTGGGGTTTTTGCTGCATCTAATTGGCAAATTTGGACGAAACAGAAAGACTCCTGGCAAAAACCCTAGGTAAAATAGGGGAACCCCAAAAATGACATAAAACCTGGCACCCCGGAACAAACCCTGGGAAGATGGGGGAACCCCAAAATTGACGAAATCGCTTTCAATCAATCCCCTTGGTTATCCTCAAGCCAGTATGCTCACCCATGTTTTCCATTTGCTTCGTTGGGTGTTGCAGGGTAGAGCTCTCGAAAAGTCTCAGCAAAGCGAGAAGGTCGGACCCAACTTGGCGTAGCCCTAGATGAAAAATTGTACCACCAGCGTGCTGGAACATACCCCTTAAGGATAAGACCAAGAGCAAGGGTGAAGTAGAGGTAAATGATTTGGGGTAGCTTTGACCAACCCTGATATCAGGGTCGATGGTTCAGGGAAGCATGCTCACCGTTCGGGTTGTGTCAGAGTCATCTTCAGCCCTGCCACTTCTGTCATCTTTGGCAGGAGCGGGCTGCCACGGATTCCGCCATCCGTTATGCGCCAGCCCTGGAGTCTGCATTGCCTGAAATAGGTGCACCAAACGGAATATGTTTGCATTCATGGGTGCGCACATCTTGGTAAAGCGAGCTCACTCGTGATGAATGGCACTTACTTACAAATCCCTTAAAACAGAGTCTGCAATCCCATCACCAAGAGCGCACAACTGCCACAGGAATTTGCTTCTAGTGCACACAGACTGGGATGGAGTCATTCAACAGCACCTGCCAAAAAAATGGTGAGCTTGCCCAGGTAAAGCGAGCCGATCTCTTTGTCCAGTTGGACAATTATGGTGCTGAGTCTGAATCACCCATTGCCCATGTGGTGGTATGCCCTGTCCCCTTCCGTCAGCCGAGTAAGACGCTGCGAGGCCTCGCAAGAACTGAGCAGACTGAGACGGACAAGTGTGCTGGACGTGCCTTGGACTGACATCACAGCCACAAGAAAAAGCTTGTGGAGACGAAACGGTGCTTTGTAGACTTGCAGGGTTGAAAAGGCAGAATTATTCTAGCCTTCTGCCCAGTGCTATGCTTGTTGTTGTTTTTTTGTGTGTTTTTGTGGTCGTGTTTTGAAGAACCTCCAGAGTTGGCAGAAAGAGTCTTCACCTTGTGAGTCACTTCACCCCTGATGCACATCCCATAAGGATTTATCGATTTAGGTTGGTAATTAGTACAGATGTTTTGATTTTGCCTCTGTTTGACATTTGTGCATGTGAAAGCCGTCTTGCGGCTGCGGACTGTCTTTGTGGGAAGCACCATGCAAGGAAAGTGGGCGGATGGAGCAACATGTGAGGGGTTGGTTAAACACTTTGGCCCCCCTAAAGGCGACGCAACATGTTATTTGTGTTTGGTCCCCAATGAGCCGCAACTTATGTTTGCCAACCTGACATGTTGGGATGAACCAAACGAGTTGCCACATCTGGCTTGTGAACTGGTCTAACGGATCAGCCACTCTTCCTTGGCCTGCAACTCATTCAGGGTGACTTGGCGGAGTGATTGGCTGCCCACAACCTCACAAACTGAAATTCAGCCAAGCTGACACGGCACAGGTACACAAGACATGCTGATTGTTATCACCATTTGGCCACATATCACAAGAAAGGGGCACATGTAGTGCGCTTGCCTCTGCAGACGAACCGCGTTCGATCATGTTGCAAGCCCACACCAAAGTATGATGCACACTCTGCGAGTCACAAGCCTTTGGATTGCGTCCCAATATTGGTGACCCATTTAACCCCCCCCCCCAACTTACACCCCTCAGACATGTGTGTGTTTTCCCTTAAAATGCTTCAAAGGCTATTCCCTGTTTTGGCACTGGCATTTGGCATGGGGCCTGAGGAGATGTTCCACATCTCAGAGGCCCGGAGGGACATCGATCGCCGGGTGCTCCGAGTGACACGTCCGACACCGGGAAAACCGTCACTAGAGATTCCTCGAGTTATAATTGGTGGTGTTCCGCGTCTTTCTGCAGAGGAAGTATATAAGTAACGTACAAAGGGAGGGGGAATTCTGCAGGATCTTTCCATATGCCTTTTCGCTTGGTGGATACAAGGGAAAAAGTGTATCAGGGGGGGGGGGCAGAGGGATGGGGATCAAGAATGTCAACGCAAGCTGTTGTTGCTCGGGTGTTTCTCCCTCCGTGCGTGGTTCACATATTGATCGAGCTTGCAGTGTGGATATGTGCGATGTGCATGGTTGGTGCTTTTCTTTGTTTGAGGCTATCCCTTTTTGGTAGGTGTCAAAGGGAAACCAAAAGGACAACCATTCATTTTGTTGGGTTCACCAAACACCGAAAGACACACCCACATGTTGAGGCAAAGTCAGCTGGCAACATGACGTCATTTGGAGGCCTTCCAATGGTGCAGCGGGGACTCACGCTTATTTTTGCCCAGACAAAGCGTGTCGGACTATGGAACGTCGTGGACAGGAAGAGAAAACCCGTTTGGGATGATGTTAGTCTGCCAAACCCCTCCTGCTTTTCATGATTCGCAAAAAAGACACATTCGGGGAATCAGATGGTGTTTGTTTTGGTTGACGGTACCCTTTCTGGGTTGCTCCAAATGGACACCCAGCGGGAATCGCTTAGAGACACTTGTTCCAAAGAGCCAAGTTTTAACGTAGCCCACGGCACGAGAGTCGGAGTGATCATGGGTAGTCGTTAGGCTGTTTCCTCAGGGTTCCTTGTATTTAATGAGGACCCTCAAAACGGTTTGTGAAATGTCAACCAAAGTGTCCATGTTTGAAGCATACCAATATTTCAACTGTTTTGGATGTATCACGCACTGCAGTTTCCTTGCCATCAGAATTCTCAGTTGCTGCCATTGAGTTGGACAAGTGGCCCTTGGTTTGGAGCCTCCACATGTTCCATCGGGGTTTCATGGGTCGACTTTCGAGTTACTCACGCGCGGCCGAGCAAATGCCAGCAGAGGAACAACGCGAACATCATGCGACAGACATGAGGGGTGCGTGTGCTTTAAACATTACAACATGTAGCCGTGGCAGTGTGCCTTAAATCGTCCATTCCTCACCAAACAGATCAACATAGTCTGTGGACATTTCACCTATGTGATATAGATTGGCGCAAGTCAGTTCCGAATTTCCGTGCGCTGAACGGTTCCGGGTGGTTTTGTTGTCAGGGCGCGAGCTTTGTGTTCTTACCAGCCAGACAGAGTGATGTATGTGATACTCTTGAAGGGAAATCAAAGGAAGCCACCTGGAGGTGTGCTGGAGCAAGGATATTCAGGTCTCTACCTTCTTATTTGTTTCTCCGAGCGTTTGGTATGCTTAAACCATTTTCCTGAAGATGGTATGGCACTTGGTGGAATGAAAATATCAATTCATAGAGGTATCTCTTCTTGCGCTTGGGGGGGGGTTCAAGGCCAGAAGCATGTAGAAGGGCGAAGCCCATTGAGACCAGCCTCTTTCCCACTGAGCCCTATGATCTATGGAGTCGAAGCAGTTCTCCCATTGGCCCGAGCCCCGGGTCGCCTGTGACGCTCCTTTCCTGAGGGCATCCCTGCTTGTCAGTTTTGGGAATTATGACCGAGGTCCCCCAGCAATTGGTGCCCTTTTTCCGTTTCTTTTTTGGGGGAGGGTTCCCCTACTAAAGTAGACTACAGGGAAAAGGGTACCCTTATTCTAACCTCTCTACTGGGGGACCTAGTAACAATTTGCCGACTTGCATATTTTCCCCATATCGACATGCTGATAGCAAGTCGGTACGTCCTGGGTGTAGGGCTGAAGACTGACCCCGGGACTTGCATCATTGCCCTATATCAATACGATGGTTCTGATAGAAAGGCTTTAGGAACATTGACCGAGTTCCAGTGCTGAGATTCGAGTATTGAAGTGTGATCTAGCTTTTGTGATCGGGGTGCTTTTGTTTATGAGACGGTTTCTTTTATTTGGAATCCGTGTAATGTTACAATCTGATCATGGGAGTGGCCACTTTTGCTTGAGTACCCCAAAGCCCTCATGGTAAGCCATGAGTAAGTATGATTAGATCGGGGCACTCGTAAGTCAATCTTGACAAACCTTTGAGTACAAGATCACTCGTTTGAAAACAAGTGACCCACCTTGCAATTCGGCCCCTCCTTAGCGGTGCCTCCGCCCATGCATACGTGTTTTGTTGGGCAACCCTTTGCTGGTTTCTAACTTCGACGACAAATGATGCACATCAGGCCTGGCTCGGAAAGCAACTTCACATATGCAACTGGCCATCAAATCACTAGCAGATCCCAACCCTGGGATATCCGACATGCGACAGCCAAGCGGGGGGAAACACCATGGTGATGTTTTGTAAAGGGCACATATTGTCTCAAAGAGAAACCTGAGGAAAACTGGCGATTTGGGGTTGCGGTCCTCCATTTCAAGACATGCCAGCCCCAGGACTACGACCAACAAATGGGTTGTGTGTTCATGTGGGATCAAGTGTGACCAGTGCAATGGTCCCAACCAAGTGCAACCCTTGTGACTGTCTACCAGGGTTTTGGGTAGACCCCTTGAATGTCAGGTTCGGATTGTGACCCGTTCTCGGGGCAAAAAGAAGAGCATTTGGATGCCGCCAGGGCATGGGGGATTGGCTCTTTCAAAAAGTATGGTTAGTCTAAAGGGGCACCTGTTCCTTTAGTTTCCCTTCAAACTAAATTGAGAAGGCTACCCTCAAAACATATCCTCAGACAACCTTCGAAAACACCCTCAGGCAAAGGCACACGCACACAAAGCAAAAACAAAAAGCAACAGGACAAAAAAAACGCCCTTTCCATATATACCGCAAACGAAGCCCACACAAAACTCTCAAAGGTTCCGAGCCGCGCCAAAAAAAAACAAAAACGCCGCCTGAAGGCTGCTGGTGCTGGTTCAGGGCCTCAGCGCCGTGTTGGCGTTGCTGCTGATCTTCCTGGCGGAAGACCTCTGCAGCCTCTCGGCCGAGACGTTGGGAGTCGGTTCGTTGGGCCAAGAGCCAAGACACTCAGTACTCTGGTTCTCTTGTTTAATTTGTGTTTGTGTGGAGGGGGCTGCCTTTGATATGAACCAGGTGCCCTTCTTTCCCCATGGCCACTGGAGGCCTGAATAGGGGAAAGGGGAAGAGGGGGAAATCTGGCAATTTGCCGCAATGGTTGGTTGCGATTGGTCAACTGTATCCACTTTCGGGACTGAAGCGTAGTGCCGATATGTGTGTATGTGTAAACATATATATATATATATATATGTAGTGCATGGACATACTCATTATGGGCAATCAGCCAAAGTTCTATGAATGTCGGAATAATGAAACATGCATAAAAAGTACACCATGAGATGCAAACCAAAAATACACCCAGAGAAACATCCCGAAATCCAAGCTACAAAATGAACACACCTTGTTGTGCAAATACTGGCTTCCCTGCAAACTGACTGCGACCCCGCCCCGACGCATGCCGGGAGGGAGTCCAACACAGAGACAGCACACACACACAGGCATCCATACGCGCACGCATATGTGACTTACTGCCTCGGGCTTTTGTGACAAGTACTTAGACAAGTTTTGGGTCACAACCATTCCCAGAACTAGCGCTAGGTCACTGGAGTTTGAGGCAACCATTTTGTTTGTTCCCACTGCATGTTGACATTTCGGCTCAACAACGACATGTTTTGCTACTTCGGTCCCTGGCCTTTGTATCAAACTTGAAATTGGAGGCTGCAGGCTCAAGGTTTTTTTTTTCTTGTGTCTCAATTTTAATTGAACTTATGTTTGCGTGTTTGCCTAGGTTTGCCCATCATAAGTATGCACCTGGAAATGGACACACTCGCTTCGTAAAGGGAAAGGAGTGGAAACAACCCCAAAAAAACCTCTTGGGAAACATGCTTGGGGCTGTGTAGACCCTGGTATGTTCATGTTTGATTGGCCAATGATTGCGTGCTTGACAGGGCTCCTTTCAGAACGCAATGAGCCAATGAGTTGTCTTGCCTATGTCCAACGCCACACGGGGCAACCGTTCAAACTATGGTTGTTGCGTACTTGTGGTTAGAACCAAGACTTAAAGACGGAAAGCCCTATGTTTTGAACCAACTTCTCAAGGGACGACCCTGATTGGAAAGAACAGTGAAGTGCTTATTGGTCTAAGATTTCATCATTCAATGGGAACTCAGGATGAACAGACAACTGATTGACTACTTGGAGGCGTGTCCCATCTCACAAATGGAAAGTTTGGACTCAAGACATCTTTTTACATGAGCCCTTCAAATCAGCCCTTAGCTGTTCCCATAAGGAAGCTTTACATGCCCCTTTGAGCAATGTGTATAGGGTTGTTGCAGTGTAACAGGCTGGAGGATTCAGGATCCTTTGCCCAGAGCCCCTTTGACATGTCCCATGGTATCTTGGGCTGACAGTTTAAGCAGAGAGGACAACTCAAGAATCAATGCCCTGACCGGAAAAGCAAATCGCGCTGCGCCAGTCACCAAGGAATCGACATCGGCGTTTGTGCCTGCAGAGGTGAGGAGAATTTGCATGCAGATCACCATGATGCCAGGGCGTCTGTTTCAATTTGTTGCCATCTGTTGCGTGAGGTGTGCAAGCGGAGGAGTGTCCTGTTACCACATCTGTTTTGGAATGCCGGACCTGTCCAGGTGGCAGAAGGATCACTTTGGAGACTGGACGTTAAGCCGCGATTGGAGACCATCCCCAAAGAGTTCCTTTCGTGCAGCCAAAAACGAAAACTAATCTAAAGAAGCTTGGGTATTTTGGGCCCTGCTCTTTCCCAGATCAAAAAGGTATGTCTGGAGCCCGTTTCTTTTGCAGACGCTACATCCCAAGTTTACGATACGCTATTGTCATGGTCAAGCGAGGTTTTTTTTCCTTGGGATCGCTAGGAATGGATTGACGAGCCTGTCGTCGGAAGTCAGAAGAAGCACATTTGTTTCAATGGAAAAATGACCTACGAACCCCACAAGAAGCTTTGACCAATCAGCTGAATGTAGTTGTTATTTGCCTCACGAATGACAATCATGGAAACCACGATGCTTGTCTATGCGCACAACTGCTCAGTTAATGTTTAGTCACTTCTTACGCTGGCTTTCTATAGTTGCCACTTTCAAGCATGTGTTTCATCAGACATATGTAAGTCCAACATTTGGGGCTGGCCAAGTCGAGGGGGCGAGCGAGAATGTGGCTTGCAGCTACGCTGAATGGAACTGTGGACCACAGGCCGATGTTTGGCATCTCGTTTGTTTGACGGTTTCTTTGGGCGGCTTCTCAGTTTCGGGGCGAAATGTTCGCCTCAGTGAAAGTCATTCAGGCCGGGAGTTGGACGGTTCCCTGAAGAACAGACACGGATCTGGTCTTTCACTTCGGGGGCCCTGCACTCATTGGGTTTGTCTCAAGGGAAAGCAACTGGAACCTGAAAAGCCGCCTGGCGCAGTCCATGTGAGATGAGCCGCAGGTGATCCCAACGAGGACTGTTGGCGGGATCAGCTCGCTTTTCGCACCTTCGGCGAACGAAATGCCCGGGGACGAAACGGCGAACTATCTTTTCCACCCTGCCTCCCGGTCCCAAAAAGGCGCTTGGGTGCTGCCTATCCCCGCGAAGCCACCTAAGGTCCCCCGAATTCCCTCAACGATGCTTCGGCCCGACTCAGATCAAACTATGAAACGTGCGCTTTCGCTTGCTTTGTAGGCGCTACCATTTCAAATTGGTAGGAGGCTTAGGCCTTTGGAGGTGGGCCTGTAGCGTTTGTAGCAGGAGCAATAGCGCTTCTGGAAGGCTTGAGATGGCCAAAGTTTGTGAACAGCGGATTCAGCGACTTCGAGCACGATAAGAAGGGCATGCCGCGGATCCGGCTGAAGACGGAGCAGTAGAAGGGCCTCAGAGAGGACGAGAGGACCTCTCAGACTTCGGATGATAGAAGGTCTCAGGGGACCAAGCTGCCTGGCAAGGCAGCTGACCACAGAGAAAGGGATTGTCGAGCAGATGGTGAGCCGATGGGAACGTACATCGGCAGAGGGCCTGCACCTGGCTGACAGACCTGGACAACGAGGAGCATCCAGGGCCGTGATGATCAGGACCATCCTCAGCAACAAGCTCACCACGGAGGGAATGTCTCCTGAGCTGGTAAATCATCATGCTTGCATCCATGAACGAGAGCGGAGGGCATGATTCTGGAGCTCCAGACCGCCCTGGAGACTGAAAGGAGTTGGCGAGATCGGCACGTTCAACAGCAAGCCGAAGGGCTATGGAACTGGCTATTCACATGAAACTGATCCCATGACGCAACTTCGGGATGCTGGCAAGGTCGCCTTGACACGGACGATGCGGAGGCGTGTGAGCTTGCAGCGGAGATGCTGCAGCACGAGCAGGAGGTCTACCATCATGGCCTTGCAATCAAGGATTGTTCAATTTGGCCCCCTTTCTCACACACTGGACACCACTGTGCGCTCCTTCATGATCTTGTCTCTTGCCTTGTCACTGCACACAATGTTCAGCTGCCCCTGGCTTAGGAGCTTTCTGATAGCCAATGGCCAGATTCAGGCTAAACCCCACAGATACCAAGCCATGGTCAACCAATATGGAGAGCAAAGGATTCCGACCAGGCCAGTCTTGGACCCAAGGTACAGGCGCAGCGGCCGTGGTCATCTATGCGTTGCTGCCTGGCTGGAACAAGGGTTTTGGGACGGTCCCCATGCGCAGATCCAAGCCTACTCTAAGGCGTAGGCGTTGTTGGTAAGCGACCTCTGATTGCAGAATGCTATTGTGTTTTAGCTAGCTTTCACTAGTGTATGGGGAGGGGTCCACGTCCATTAAGGCATCCATTGGTTTGACAGACGCGGTTTAACCCAACCAGGAACTCAATGGCTATCTACTCCCCTACAAATAACATGGAATCCACAAGGGGGATCCATTTCCCACAAGGAGTTTCCGCTACATTGCATGGTGTTACGTAGGCCTGCCCCATGGTTGCTTACTCCATTCACCAGGGGTTTGAAGGGTTCGAACAGCAGGCTGGCTGGCCTGACCTTGGGAAAGTCCTCACTGCTGCAGCAGCGCCATGCCGTGATCGCCTTGCAACTTGGAGATGTCGCGTTCGAGCGGGGCAGTGGCCGTGGGCCACATCATCTCTTGGGCCATTTGGGTGTGCGTTCCTTTTGGGTTGGAAGGGAAATCGAAAGGAAAACAACCAGCTGAAGGGGTCCCCATATTGAGGAATCCTGTTTCGCCTGGAGAAGCGACACCGTGCAAGGGGGGGGACCTGTGCTTTCGGCCGCAAGATTTGCCCGTGATATCGACTGCATGGCATGATAATCCTTCTTGGCCCATATTTCCGGAAATACTTCTAGTGTAACTTCTTAGCTTAGCCACTACGCCATTCTTTCCAGGGATCCTTCTTTCCGGCTTTCGCTATCAAAAATCCAGAGAGAACGGCTGATCAAAAAGAACAATGGCTGAAGGTTCAAGGTGAGAACCCAGGGAGAAATCTATGAGTTGGTGGGAACTGCCTCAAGAGTGTGATTGGCTGGTTACATCAAATAAAACCAATACCCATGTTGTGCATGTTTGGTCATATCCCCGATGGTTATTTGCGTTTGAATTGTCAAGTCGTGAACTCGGCCACATTTCGATCCCCAGGTGCATGGTGCAATGCAAGCGATCAGACATGATTCGGTCATGTCCCCGCAGGTTTGCCTTTTGCGAGGCCCAGACAATGCAGAGCTCAGCCCGCGTAGCTTGATCCAGACATCATGGTGCTGCTAGTTTTGAAATCATCCCTTAACTGTGTATAGAATTTGGTAGTTTGGCCTTGCCTGTGTGACCTGTAAAGAATTTAAAGAGAAGTGTTAGGTCGCAGTTGGCATCAGCTGCATCGATTGTTGCATAAGGTTTTCTGCTGGAAGGAATCCCAATCAAGGCAGCCTTGTTCTCACCTGGCAATACTGACCCTAGATCTAAGTAGAACCTGCCTGATTTACAGGGGTGTGCTTCTCTTAAAAGTGAAGGATCGCTTCCAACATGCAAGGCATCTTCCCCCATTCATCCACCACAAGATGACTATTCCTGTGTCCCTGTGATTGTCCAAAATATCTCCCACGGACGAGAATGAATCTCCAGCAGGCCAGCAAGGGGGGCACTGCTAATGAATCATGCAACATACTGTGGATGGACGAAATCCTGCACCACCCAAGAAACCCTGGAATGATGATTCCCTAGTAAATACCAATAAACAATAGTTTCAACCATGGTTTCCAAGTTGCTTGTTCCTGGAGTTTGCTTACCGCCAACTTTTTCACGCACCTTCGAGACCTGCGACTGGCTGACAGCTTCTTTCAACTCTTTGAATCGGACCCCTTTGAACTCCTTCAAGGGAAATAACTCCTGAATCAATGGCCTACGATAATGCCCCAAAAACCATACCACTCACACACGCCCCACATGCATACCCTTTTCTACCCTCATGTACCCTGTTACACATGTATATATGCATATATCCTATGTACCCGACGAAAATTCCCCGAGGAAAGTCTGTTCTGCGCGCTGAGGTCTGTGGTTGCTCTTCAGCTCCTGGCCAAGAATCGACAGAAGGTATCAGAAGGTCCTGGTTTGGACCACTTCCCTACTAAGAACCCCCCTCTGGTGGGTTCCATGGCAACGTGGATAGGAGGGTATTGACGAATTATAGTGACTATTTGGGTTCTGAAAGACTAATCAAGGGTCAGGACCTCTCCGTGGCTCTCTTGCTATGGAATGAAATTTGGATACAAAGGACGCCAGGCTTTAGGCAACACCCCGTATTATTCCACAATACTGCTTGATCCGGGGTGTGCATTATCCTTTGTCTTTGGACACCCCCCAAAGGAGATATGATTGACAACACGTTCGTGACATGACATGTTCACAAGTGCTGCGTGTTTGCATATTGGGTGATATTTCGAGCTACCTACTTAGCACACAATCCCAAAGTGATGGCACGGTGGACTGGAGACGTGTTTGGAAGGGAGGCTGATGCTACTGCCAGCTCCGTTCGTTGGAGTTGCTGCTAGCGGTTCTGCGCTCATAAAGAAGCAGCCCACCAGGTTGTATGCAGAGGTTCATAGGCTCACTTTTGGAGCCATGGTAAAACAAGGTCCGCAGCGAGTTCAAAACGAGATCAGAACGAGTCTCCAGGCAGGCCAATGTGAGCAGTAATTTCCCTGCAACACACCACGCATCCATGATGTTCACAGGCAGGCGGTAATTCAGCCAACACGCAGGCAAAGAACCATGATAGCTCGTCCTTCTCAGCTTCATCATCCGCTTTACGCTGGCTCTCGCAGTTGAATCATTGTGATCGCAAATGATTGCAAACCACGCTGTTGGAAAGCGAGATCAGTAACTTCGAAAGGGCGCCTGGCGGGAGAACGCGGTTCCAACACCCGAACATGAAGATAATTATGTAGCAAACAACCACATGCGTTTCAGAAGGCAGGTGAATGGCAGCAATCTGTCAATGCCAGGTTCTACTCCTTGATTTCATGAGGGGTGTGGTCAGCCCACATAAACCTTCACAACAACTCGATCCCGCTTCTGACTGCAGCTCACTCACTGCCTTGTTCTGAGTACCAGCTGCTCCCTCAGAGGCGTTCACATTCGTGACTTTACACTGACCAACTGACTGACTGACTGACCGATCAACCGACCGACGGACTGACGGACTGACTGACTTCCTGACGGGCTGACAAGTATCTACTGGAACCAACGGAGTTTGGGGTCGCTGCTCATCTGAGGTGTGTGCTGATTTTCTTGCTGCTCTTCTTTCCCAACGGCATGTTCGTGGCGGTGGACTTCTTTAGCATGCGCGGTGGGAGGGTTTCAAGAAGTCTCCCGATGTTGTGCTCAACAGAACTGGCGATATCTAAACAAGCAAAAGCATGTACAGAGCACAACGCATTTAAGTCTTGCCATGTCAAGCAGCATGTTCGCCAGCGACAACTGTGAGATGAACTTGCGAATCTGGAGGGTTCATGCACGTTACTGGGAGGTTCGGAGGCTCTTGGGCACGCTCCTTGGGCCTACGCCACCTTTGGAGCATGGACACTTGGTGGGTCCCAGCCGTCTCCTTAGCTTATAGCTTTTTAGGGTTTAGTGGGGGTGTCCATTTAACCCACTAAAAGCTAAGCTTTTAGCAGGGGATCTTAGAACAGCCCCGAACAAAATATGACCGGAACATGGCAGTTGGTTGGGGCCCGGCGCCCAAGTCAAAGGGAGGAGTTGGCCATTTTTGCAACAAGCTGTACCCCCGGGTCCAACGCAACGTCTACCAATGAATCTCTGATTATTGGGAAAATGAAGTGACCCCATTGTATGCAATTCAGAAAGGGGGGCCTTCCTGCAAGGGGAGATTTCAAAAAAGGTTTGCTTAATGGCAACTGGGACCGGAGGGGCCCCTGAAGAAAATGCGTGTTTTCTTAAAACCGCCACCAGCCTTGACGCATTGTGCCGGCCGACATTGATCTGTCTCTCACAGCCGCAGGTTCGCAGCTGCTGCGTACCGAGTGATGCAGGCAGCGACCGAACTTTTCGAGTCGAGAGCATAGAGTTGCTTCCAGAGTCGTCTTTCTCTACTAGGCCCCCCAGTTGTGCCCTTTTACCCTTTTTGGGGGGAGAGTAAAATAGACTGCAGAAAAAAGGGTACCTTTATTCTAACCTCGCTACTGGAGGACCTAGACTTGTAAGGGCAGGTTTCCGGTCACAGAAGGAATCATCACTGAAGCTTGCCTGGAAGCAGCCATCTGACACAAAATGCCCCTTACATACTCTAGGACCTCTGGACACCTCAATTCTCCTCATTTGCTAATTGGTTGCGGTTGACTTTGAAGTGGTGTGGTCCAGAGGGCGAGGTTTGTGTCGCAACCTTTGGATAGGGAGCGACCAGTGGTATGGCTCGTTGGCCCCACTGGTAACAGACATTTGCATCCTACAATTGTCTATGCTTGCAAATCTGAGCTGCATTTGCATGTGCGGCATGACTTGTTGAGCACTCCCAAGAAGCTGGAGTGCGGCACGCCTGCACGGAAAGCATCGTTACATCATGTCCACAGATGCAGCATGGTGTTGCGCAAGTTATTGCACCTCAGCAAGGGCTTGCTTGGCGACCTCGCTTAGAACCTTCTTACATGAACGGTTAGAACTTTCTTCAAAGGGGTTACTAGAAGCGTCCTGAGAAGTTTGCCGGGGGGTCCTAAAGCCGCTCTCGAAACCAGACGTGGCGGGAAGCAGGTCAATATGCTGGCAGATTCCCACTTCGCTGAAGGGATACAAGCAGTCGCAAGATGGATGCCCTTCACAGTGGGCGACCTCCGAAAAAGCAGATAGACAGCCTCAGGCTTCCCTATGTTTTCCTTATTTGCCTTAATGTGAAACAAAGGTTGCGCTTGTGCTTCCCTTTAGGTACAAAGTTTAAGCTGTCTGGATCAGTTGCCGGCGAGAGGCACATGTAAAAGATCCTGTCCCTTTCAATCCTTTGACGTTGAGGTTGTTGTTTCAAGGGGATGCAAAACGAAGCGAACAGCGAATTAACACACACACACACACACCGGTTTCCTGCACATGGCGGCAGCCCGGCTTCTCAACCTTGGCGATAGCCTTTAACAGCAAAGGTTCTGAAATCTTCTCTGGGTTCTCTCTGTCCCTTTGACTCATGAACGCGGATTCCGATAAAGAAGCCTGCTTCCTATGGGTACATTCTTGGTGGGTGGACACCAACCAAAAGTATCAATGTCCTGCTTTTCTGCAAGCAGTGGCCAGGTTGCTATGTGTTGGTCCTGCTCTGTGCGTGTGTGATTGCGCTTTCCCCAAGCAGGCCTCTTCCCCTTTTTTAAACATCACCTTTTGGGGCCATTGGAATGGAGTTTGGGCTATGTATCTGGGCCAGGCAGTCCTGTTCATGGACTTTGCCTACAACATCAACGACCGGCTCTACTCGTCGGCCGTGCCGCGGCCAATCATCTTGGCAGGTGCTTGTCATAAAAACCGACCCATCCATCCGTCCATCCGTCCGTCCACCCATCCATCCATCCATCCATCCATCCATCCATCCATCCATCCATCCATCCATCCATCCATCCATCCATCCATCCCGTTAATCACTCTCGTTCCATCCACTCAATTAAGGTATGTCCGCGTGTCATTAATTTCATTTATTCAAGGACTCAAGCAATTAACTCGATCCCTCTCAAGCATTCCATTCAGTCTCCATTCCTTCCATTGAGTTCCTTGGATCCGTTCATTCAATCATTCATTCGGTTCAACCCAGGCATTCCATTCATTTCATGTATTGGACGTGTGCCATTAGTTGTATCCGTCGTGCTGATTCCATGCATGTAGTCCATTGGATTCATGTTGTATGCTCCACTGATTCAATTTATTCATGGAGTAGTGATTGTTTGTTTGGTCTGGTGTTTGCTTGGGCAAGGGCTACCCTTGAGTATTCCGCTCCAGGAAAACCGCTTTCTTGAAATCCCATGGCAGAAGGTGAGGATGCTGGAAATGACGGTTCCCCCTTGCAATGGGGGGTGTCTTTTTAAGGGAACCCCCTAAAACGATGGGTTTCCTTTCGTTTTTTTCTTCAAACCACCAAACCGGGACACCTTCAAAAAGGACAGGCCCAAATGATGGCATTGCTGCTATTGGAATCCTAGGCCCTGGCGAAGCACAACTGTTGTTTCAGCTCGTGAGACTCGCGATTCACTGGAGAAGCTGGAGTTTGCTTCCCTTGAAAGTGACGAGGTTGCTCTGACGAGGTTGTTCCAGGGATGGAAATCGGACCTTGGCATCGAAGCCATATTGGGCTTCAGATCTTCGCCCCACACCCCACCTTCGTCAATTCCGGGACTTAAGGTCGAACATGGAACAAATATGGGCGGCTTCGGTGTCCTTCTTGGGCTTGGTAGGCAAACCAAAAGGAGCACCGAAGCCAATTTGGTGGCCGGATTCCGATTTAAGACATACCCGCATGTTGTTTCCCGTTTTGGTCTCAAAGGAAACCAAAAGGAAAACCGCCATGTTGGGAGTTTCCTCGAAACCCCCCCAAAAAAGCACGCATCTGTTCCAAGAATTGGCTCTCAGGTGGAGGCGCGACGCCGACTGATGAGCTCGGAGGTGGGGATGGTGAGTTACAGGTGACGAAACCGGAGTCGAAAGCTTGGCAACCAGGTCAGCCAGGATCGTGCCCTTTTACCGTTTCTTGTTTGGTTGGGAGGGGTTTCCCCACTAAAACAGACTACAGAAAAAAAAAGGTACCGTTATTCTAACCTCTCTGCTGGAGGACCTAGGTAAGGTTTCCTTGGGTTCCTTACAGTTGGTGTGGTTTCCTTGTGCCTTTCCGAAGACCTAAAGGGTATGGTAGAGAATAGGTCAGGTTGGCAAGGTTGGTAAAGTGTCCTTACGTTTCTTAAAGAAGCCGAAAGTTCAAAAGGGTGGTTAGGTGTTCCTTGGCTACTCCAATAATTTGGGAACAACACTGATTTGAGATTTGTTCAACACATCCGGTAGTCTATGGTCCCAAAATGGACAGGGAGCTCACGAAATTTCCTGTAGTCCACCATAAATTGGAACATCATACAGTGGAGTCGTTGGAGAAGCCCAAGGGTCAGGTCCGATTCACACGCTCAGATGCATTAATGGGTTTTAGATGCTCAGACTTCAGGCCTTCGGGGCTCAACCACGTGCCAAGCCTTTGTCGTCACCAACGTATCAAGGTACATGCAGGTATTACATGTGTTTTCTTGATACACCGTGGGAAGCAAGGGACGCCAAAAAAACTACTCCATTTTTTTTTTTGGGGGGGGGGTCCTTCCCTATATGGGACAACTCCCAGGAAGCCGCTGTAAAATCGAGGCCTACAAGGGCCGGCTCGCAGTGATGCTCTGCGCCTCCGCGCTCCTGCTGCTGGCCTCGCCTTTCGGCAACCCATTTCTAAGTTGGTTTAGGGGGCGAAACGATTCGGAGATGGACCGCAGGTTTTACCCTCCCAACTAACATGGCAGCTATGGGGAGGTGATTGGAAGATTAATCTCCTCTTCAAGGGACCCCCTATCAGGTGCCATGTTAGTGGGAGGGAGGGTAGTCCTTTCTATTTTCCAGAGCAACCCTATTTTTGGCCCACATCTGTATTACCCTGAGTTGTCAGTCTAGTTTAGTGTTATGTTCCCAAAAGGGATATGTTCTGATTTTCCGGCAGTCATCCAACAAGATCGGAATCATCGACCCGTGGCATTGAGCAGTTCTGGGTTTTGGGAGCCTGGGACTTGAGGATCGGTGCAGCCATCGCCATTTGCCATTGGGTGCCCGACGTGACCTGGCCCAGAAAGTGTTGGGGAGTGCTGGCTAAGTCACGGAGTCTTCCAATACACCAATTCTGGTATATTATGCCCATAGTTTTCAGCACGCCATGCGAATGAATTGGTTCTTGGTTCTGTTGTCACGCATACAGATTAGTTTGTGTTGCTTTTTCGCAAAGTCCACAGCACCCTGGATGTGTGGTGGATGTGAAATGCGAACAAAGTCTGATCAGTGGCAGGAAGTTCACTGTAGTGCTTGTAGTTAGTGTATGTTTGTGTGTGTGTGTGTGGGGCCGGTTGCCTGCCCTGGGTTGGCGATGAGATTGGGTTTGCGGATTCATACCTTGGCAGAGTAGATGAGATGCTCACCTTTGTTCAACATGAGGGCATTTACCTTCCAGCAAACAAGCTGATTGGTAGCCCATTCCAAGTTTGGGAGGACATCACCCAAATTGCCCATGGAAAAACATGGGCCACCCCCGGTTTGTCCTCTCAGCAAACAAGAATAAGCGTCTGCTCAGATGAGCAGCGAGCATTGAGCTTGCTTTGCAGCTGCCAGGTAAAAGAGATGTACGAAAGGTGACAGAAGGTGACCCCTGACTGGCTCGGCCATGGCCGTACATTGGACCATATTGAATAATGTTGGACCATTGACTCATTTCATGAAAGCGCTGCTTGTCAGGCCGCCCAATGATCAAATCCTTAGCCAAGCCACTCTATTCAACTTACACTGCCCGCTGGTCAACACCCGTGAAGTAGTTGCCTCAGTAGGAGATAAGATAGGAAAGCTCTGGTTGCCTTGCCAGAAGCAGATCCTGGTTTCTTTGGTTTACAGATCCCCTACTGAGAGGGGCACGTTCTTCGCCAAGGTGACCTGGCTGGTGCTCAGCGCTATCGGAGGCACACCGGCCTTGGGAAGGGAGCGCGACTGTTGAGCTCTGTTCACAACTTCCCAGTTGCCTAGTGGCACGTTTTAGCCAGGAAATCTAAAGGGGAAACACTAGCAACAGGTTGGTGGATGTGTTGTTGACTGATGTCTTTCAGTGGGTGTCCATGTAAATCCATATCGTTTGGTGTTGAATTGGCATCCCTTTTCAGATTGACCAACACAAAGCAAGATGTCCTGGCGTCCCCATTGGCAACCTGAGCCGAGTAGACACATAGGGCAACTTGACTTGAACTTGTATTTTTGGGAGGCGTTTTGACCCCTTCTATTCCATTGAAGCGGCCTGACACCCAGCCCTGCTTCGCTTCCCATGGTGGGAATAGCCCACAAACAGCCGTCAGTAGGTCAGATTGTCCGTACCTGACCTGATACCTGCCACGGTTCCCTGCGAATCCCGACCGACTTTGAAACCATCCCAGCTTTTATCTCTGTTTCGGGGTCAGAGCTCCCTTTCGGGTCAGCCAACAAAGACTGGTCAGCGCCTTTTGTGAACAGCATGCACGCCACGTGTTGGAACTCGGTTTAAGGAATCAGGCCCTGCCCGCCCCCCCCCCCCCCCCCCTGCGCTTTAACTGACCCTACGACCCTCCAAGGCTCTGCAGTGCTGCTGCTGCTGAGCATTACCGAGTGGTGCGAGCACGGGTCTTTGATGACTTCCAGCGCCTTTTGGCTGCCAGTTGCCAGTTGTTTCAACTGAACGAACTCCCCGCGTTCCATGTAGTCTCCAATGCATGTGACTAGGAAGCAACGGACATCTGGATGATCCACATCCCTCATCCGGGTTCTGTGTATTGAGTATTGGGGGTATCGGCGCTTACTGCCCCCCTATCAGTTTTGTGTATTGGTTGTTTCCAAAAATAGGGGACCCTCCACCGAAAAAGAGTATGGTTTGATGGTTCGTCGCATGTTAATGCCGCATGTTGTGTCGCTTTGCATGCCCCACATGCCTATACGTGCGGTGTGGTCAAACGACCTGCTTGGGCGCATGACGAGTCTTGACGTTGGCTTGTGCATGGCAATCCCATAGCTGTGTTGAGCCCGATTGTGCCTGTAATACTGTATTCCCCCGATAATTGGGAAGCTACAAATGGCAAACTATCCTATGAGGCAGGCTTCATACAAGGGGCTTTTACAGAGGGCAGTTTGAATCAGACCGGTTGCCCCGTAACGGGTCAATAGGGACTCGCTCCGATGCGCAGGGGTTTGCTGGCCAGGACAAGGATTCCCAGTACTTGTACGTTTGTTTAGATGCCATTGCATCTTTCCAGGATGGAGATTCCTATGACCGGCGGCTATGCATGTTTTATTGACTTAGCTCAGCGGCATGATGCGACGATTGTGATCTGCCTGAATTCCGTTTTCGCCCGGCAAGAATCGATGAATCCAATTCCATTGGCCCAGCCCTGATCCTTCCCGGCGAAAGGGATCATCCTCAGTTCAAGGCAGCCTGAGCATATTTGGATATGTGCAGTCATGGCGAGCTTCCGGGTTCCAGCTCCACGGCAACACTGAGCCACTTCCTGAAATGCTGCCCTGGGTGGAAAGTAGATGGCGCTGGGCAATGACCTCCTGAAACCAGTGACATTTTGTTCAATCCAAAACCTTGCCTAAAAATTGCCTCAAAAGCATCTTTGGCTGCAACCTTCAGGCTGTGATTCGCGGCCCACAGCACGCAGCTCAACGTTTGCAGAAATTAGGTAAGTACTTGCCAGGCGGAATCAAGGAAGGGGCCTGGCCCCCATCCTTGTGATGGGAGGATATGTGATCCTCATTCCGATGGCTGGTTGAAACCATCCCAAAAAAGGATACCCTCCGGTCCTCCAACATGGAACCGACCAAAGATTCCCTTTTAAAGGAAGATGGGCTTCCAGGACTCTCTCCCCCCCCCAACTCATCCCCACCCCCACTGGATGGGACTCTCAAGACGCGAAGAGGTGATGCTCGCGTACAGCGTGTACCTCTGCTACCAGGTGGCGGAGATTCGGCCCAACACCGACGACCTCGAGGAGCTGCCCACAACGCTGCGCTTGGGGCCGAATGATTCGAGCGCAAAACTGATCGACCCCAGCGAATAGCGGGCGTTGTAGGAATGCGGTTGAATGAACCTGTGGATTTCCTATGATTTCCTAGGAAACCACAAGGGATGGTTTATGAGGGTCATTCCATTTCTCATTCCCTGCTGAGCGCCACATAGTTTTCCATGCAGGTCCTTTGCTTACTTGGGGATCAGCATCTTTTCAAATAGGTCATGGAAGTATCGTACATTTTCAGATTTGCATTTCAGCCTCATTAGACCTTTATGACACCCGTGGGGCTTTTGTGGAGGGTTCTGTTTAACGTCAAGACTTGGACAGCGGCCAAACCAAACCAAACAAAGTTAGTGGTTCCATTTGAGTCACGACCAAGTTTCCTGTGAGAACAGTTCCTTTGTCAGAAAGGGAGAGCGGATATCCGCTCACTTCATTTGTTAAGGTGCTTACCATAGATTTGGGGTAGACTTCTTTGCGTTGACAGGTTGTGACTCCCGAAAGCTTTGATTCTAGACTTCCCGCCGATTCAACCAACTTCCAAGGACCACTCAACCCGTTTGTGAGCACACGGGTCTCTTTGCAGAAAGGATCAGCAGTTGGGACACCCTTGCGTTTCCCGAATCGGGGACGGCAATTTCTTGTCATGAAAGCGAAAGGAAGGACAAGCCCCTCATGTTAAGATGAAGCTCCTTCTGGGGAACTTTCTTCTACATGCATAGGAGCGGACCTTTGACTCGTTATCCGCTGACCCTCCGCTGTCGATGACATACAGGAGCACCCTCGATTTGTTTCATCAATCTCTTTAAGGAGAGTTCGTTGGTGTGCTTTACAGGGGCATCAAGAGAATTATGCACTCCAGAGGCAGTCGTCTTTACTGGATGGCATCATTGTCTGTCTGTCAGGATAGGCCTTGGGTCGGTTCACATATGGTTTGAACAGCTAGTTGCAGCTTGGCAGCCTGTTCGAATCCACAAGCAGGATTCAATATATTTTCCTGTTTGAGCCATTTTGAGCTGCGCCCATTGATTGCTTTGCCACAGTGGAGTTCCTGCTGATGGGGTGATCTTGGTCCCCAAGCGAAGGGATTGTCCCTTTCCATCCAACCCAGCATCAGATGCTGCTTCAGTTCCGCCAACGTGCCGACAATCCAATACTATGTGCCAAACATACCGCAGCGCACTTCCCTGATGATTTCTCCACAGCAATGACAGCACAGACGTCAAATGGCTCTCACTGAACCTTGGGCCAGTAACCGTGTCGAAATTGGCTTCAATTTGTATGGGTCTACCTCCAAATAGGGAACCCTTTTCTGGATACCGAAAAGCCACCTGGAGGGACTTTAACCTGTTGAGTGAGTAAGAAGTACACTTTTGGTTGGCAGGTTGTTGTCTATCATTTGAGCAAAGGCCAACAAAGTTTGAACTTGTCTTTCCCAGTAGACTCAAGGTGAGAGACTTGGCTGGTTTTTGGTTTGGCCTTCATCCTTAGCCGGTTGCGGGGTATCACTGGTTCCCGGCGAATCAGCAACGAGCGACTGAATTCACTTTTTGCCGGACGGGTCGACACTTGCCTGAGCAGTCAACTCAAGTAAGAGCCACTCATTGTGCGAATTCCCATTCGGAATTTCTCAAAATGGCGAAACTCAATCGAACACCAAAAGGAAGCCGCAAGGAAACCGTCAATTCGCTTAAGAATCTTTTTCAGGTTCCCCTGGTTTCAAAGGGAATCTGTCATTGGACATCTGGAAATAAAGCTTGTATTTGCGAGGGGCCAAAAGATGGAGCCCATGTTTCCTTGAACCCAATTCACATTTGGGGAACTCCGAGGTTCGGCTTGCTGGTACCTGCCGCCTCCCTGGCCTACTTCGCCATCAGCAGAAGTCCGGCCAGGCAATTCCTTGTGTTTTTTGGGGAGGGGGAGGGGGGGGGGGGTTGGAGGGGGAGGGGGGGGAAGGGGGGGGGGGCAGTGGTTTTTGTTTTTGTTTGTTGAGGGTACCACTTTTGGACGGTAAAGGGAACTCAAAGAAGTGTTCCGGGCCCCAAAAAAGTTGGTTCCAGCTCCCATAGTTTGAGATCCCGACATTTCGTGAAGCTCACCCCAGGTTCTGGATGTGGAAGATCGTTGTGGTGAAAAGTTGGGGCCTCTCAGGCGATTCAACCCAGTCACGATTCGTGAGTTCAGCATGGGCTCAAGGAATTCAAGGGTACCCCACAAGAGATACTCTTTTCGTAGGCCGGTACCATGGATGAGCATGAGTTCAAGGGTCCCTACCAATAACTTTGCCCCTCTATGCTTGTTAAGAGCCTGGCTGTAGGAGTCCCTGGTGTTGAATTGTCGACCCCCGCAACGGGGCCCTAATTTTGGGACACAGAGGGGCTCTTTTCTGCCAATTCCAAAAAAAGGTGTCAACATCTCGTCAGCTAGATGCCTGTGTCGATTTCACCAGCTGTGTACTTCTTTGGCCCGCTTATTTGTTTTCTAATGGATCCTTAGCCCCTCAGACCTTTTGGAAGCTATTGAATTGTTCCTTAAGGTCAATATTATTTTAAGTGCTGATTCCCGTTGAGTTGGGTCGACCCTTAAGGTGGATTCTCGTTGAGTGCTGATGGCTCGGTTCAACTCAAATCCACGGCTAGGCACCTGGCGGGGCGCGGCTCGGCGCGGGTTGAGGCAGACGATGCCTTTGCGCCTGGGGCGCAGCCTGGGGGAAGGGCTTGATTGCTTGGGAAGTGTACTGCACGTTTGTACACACACACATGCGTCCATTTGCTTAAGCATATCTATTTATTTTGTTAAGGGAATGGATCACTACTGGACATATATGATTGTTCCGAGGACTTAACAAATAGAGGTGTATATAATGTAGTCATATTTCTACACATCTGCACATGCGCACAGCATTCTATCAATAATACGTGTATACGGTATATTGTGTTTGGTGTTGTTTGTTGTTGACTGATGTAATCTGAGTCGTTGTAGGTTGCAACACAAAACATGTAATATATATATACATTTGTAAGTGTGTTTATGCAGACACTCTTTTGAATACATGAGTTGATTATGTAAACATGCACATACGCATATATATATATAGAGAGACAACACCAGGCATTTCTTGTTTGTTGAATTATCCCCTCCTCCGCGGCCTTGGGACATTCAAATTGTTCTGCGTGTGCGCGTGTTTATACAATCGATGATCCCTGCAAGCCAGCGATGCCTAGGATCTAGAGACAGCTGGGAACCTCGCCCTTGTCATTGTGAAAGACGAGTCATTGGAAAGGCCAATCAAAGAAGTGGCCATTTTCCGCCAGTCTGCACAGGATTTTGTTTGTATGTTCAAGGGCGGTTCCTGATCCCGTGGGAACGATCGGACTCCAGATTGTGCTTGGTAGTGGCCCGGTTCGTTTATTGTTTGCTTGTGCGGGGGCATGTTGTTTCACATGATTGCAAAACATTGGTTTCGGGCCGCTTTCTGTGATACTAGCATGGGAATGATAAAAGTTTTATGGAGATGTAAAACCCATTGTTGGAATGCCATAAAAATGGCACACTAATCCATGGGTGGGTCAAAGGCAATCCTCAATCCTTTTCTTCGGAATACTCAGGAGTTGGGTCGAGTGGTTTCCCGATGTGAATCTATGGCTTTACTCTTCGTGTGAATCTTATGCAGGGGGAATCCACTTGGGGGACTTATTGACCAGGGGTAGCAAACACTTGCTAACCAGATCTCGCACTGAAGCAGTCCTCCTTCTAGGGGATCCCTGAATTCCTGGCGGATTGAAGAAGTGATGCAGATTGAGTGTAAATGGCTGCCTGGTGAAGAAGATCTTTCAGTGCCTCAGCAGCCATAATGAAGGCTCCTGCTACACATGTCTAAACCACACACCACCATGAAGGAAAGGATTCCTTCATCCACATTCCTATGGAACAAGTACATTCATCCAGGTTCGTCCCTGCGAGATTACCTTCTTCAGTTTCCAAACGCCGCTCTGTTGGCAGGTGTTTTCATCATTCAAGTCAAGGCCCAACAAGTTTAAGCTCTGGCCAGTCAACTCAACGGGTACGCCAACGGAACAAGCTTAAAAGAGACCTCTTGCTACAGCGGAGTGAAAGTAGATGCCACATCAATTTAACTTTGTTGTCCCGTTTACTTACGGAAGCGGACAGTGCTATCCACTTTTACGCTGGTGTAAAGGGACCGGTAGTAAAGAACCCTAAAAGGGTCCATGACAAATTGGGGACCGACATGTTTCAAAGCCAAGATTAACGACCAACAAGGAGACACTATTTTAATTTGTATCCTAGTTTAGAGAAACACACCCAACAACCAACGACAAGTCCCGGGAAACACCAGCAAAGAACCAGAGTTGGCCTTCTGAACAGTTTGGGATCCCTTGTTTCTGCGGCGCCGAAAAAGCGAGAAAATACTCAGGACGCCAACGACTTTCTGCTGCGCTGCGGCGTGCACTTTCTGGCGGACTTCTACGTCACCTCCGTGCTGGCGCCCCGAGCGCCTCCGAAGAATCAAGCCAATGGAGGGGTGGGAGGCGTGTCGTTTTTTGCGCTCTCTTTGCTAGGTCTGGTGTGTGCGCTTTACTTCGGGTTTTCCCGCAACATGCAAAGACATTTGAGAGGAGGCAATGTTCCGGGGCGTTCCCTTCGTGGAAGTTATCACTGTTGATTGTCACCGCCTTCGCACGTATGTGTTGCCTCGCTTCCTGGATTCAGGGAGTCCAGCATCTCTGACTCATGTCTAGGCCGTTGACCCTTTTCTGAGATCCTAACGACGCCCATGCGTAATGTGCTGTTGTTGAGCTGGGCTCATTGAAGCTTTGGGTTTCTTCAAAGCAAATTGCGAGTTATGACTTGAGCATACTTTGAACGATGCCTGGTTTGACAGATGAACTTGAAACCAAAGCCTTTCAATTTCCGCTTGTTGATCATAACCCACCCCCTACCGGGCCCTACCGAACGGTACCACAAAAACACGACAAGGTTTGGCTGTTGCGGGAAAGTGGGAAGACTGTGGTCAATTAGAGTCGATGCAGTTGCATCCTCTCAGGGTGAAGGATGGTCGGTCCTGGTTGGAGTTTCACGGACAATTCAATCCGTTGCCTATTCGGACAATTTATAGTACAAACCATTTCAATCGACTCCAAGCAGCGTGAAGGGGGCTGAAGTGGATGGGAGGCTGCACTATTTGTAGAATATCTGAACGCATCTAAGTATAATATATATATATATATATGTATATCATGAGCATACATACATACCTGCATGCATGCGCAGACATACATACATACATACATACATACATACATACATACATACATACATACATACATACATACATACATACATACATACATACATACATACATACATATATACATACATACATACATACATCATGCATGCAAGCATGCATACATGCATATAGTACCCCCCCAAAAAAAAACAAAAACAACTCAGGTGATATCCCCAACAGCATGCGGTGCTCTTTTTAGTGCTCGCACCACCCCGGGTTAGCACATTTTGCATTTTTTCTAATGTTTTACAAAACATTCAAAGCACACTTCTGGCACAAATCCGCAACTTGGAAGGATGTTCGCGGTGGGATGTTACTCACGGACAATTCATGGGGGTTCGCTCTGATGCTGGGTCATGCGGGCGCGAGCGCTCGAAACAGAAATCTAGTAAAGGCGGCTTCCAAGAAGGCTTGGGCATTGTGCGTGCGCGGCCGAGCGTCGCCCCTCACAGCCTCTGACCTCCGCAAGCAGGCTGTTCCACACAACTAGAATATTGTTCCTCGCTTGCGTTTCAAGATTCACGCTTGTTTAGACGAACACTTACAACATTGCACTCCACAGAACCACTGAGAAGTCGGTAAAATAAGCTGTCTCACCCGGGCGGATATGCTGCAACAGCTGGAACCTCAGATGCGGTGGGACATTGTGGGGATTGTAGCTCAGAGGCCTCTCTTTCGGTAATTTACTTGTGGAGATGCTTACTTGCGCAAAACAGACGTCTTGCTTGCACGCCAGCCTTTGCCCAAGCAGGATTCTATTTTGTGATTACCCTAAACTCGACGCTCTGAGGGGCGTTGAGTCCCCATCAGAAGCCCGTGGTGCCTTTTGATATTCAGGAAACACGTCTCCGTTTTGGACAGGTCGGCTCCGGAGGGTGCGTCAAACCATGTTCAAAGGTGAGAAGGTTTTCGAGGCTTGCTGGGAGTGAACGGTTTCCGGCGGTCCTCTGGCAAAATGTGGCCCCCAAAGGCGAGGGTTTTTTTCGTGATCTTTTTTCCACCAGTTTTCCAGGGGAGTCCAATTTTCCTTCGGGCAACACGGGCTGTATCTTGGCAGCGCTTCTATCACAAGGGATCTGGCCCCGTGGCGGCTACTGTTTTAGGATGGGAAGCCCTAGAAGCCAACTGAGGGGCGACTCCGTCCGAAGCTACCGCTTTGGTTTAGCGCCCGGGCGCCAAATAGCGCAGGCCTGGGAGAGACACGCAGTACCAAAGTGGAGCCAGCGAAAATGTCCAGCACATGGGGAACTCACAGAGAAAAACTTGGCAGATTCATATGGAGCCACTGCTCAACGGCCTTTACTTCCCCACTTATCAAAGAGGTCCCCAAATGAAGATTCCTCTGAAGTTCTATTGTCCTGGACATTGAGGGCAGTTCTGCTGCAGACTGGGGGTCTGATCACATGGTGTGTACCTGTCTTGGGGTTGATGTTGATTGGTGAACGCCGGTGGACGCTGCAGAGAAGCAGGAATGTGTGTTCTGCAATGACCTGCAGCTTGTCCCAACATGTTCTTGCTTCAGGCAGCAAGTTGCAAGGGTCCCCGCCAGCCTTTGTTGGTGGAGGCGCTTTCCCGCGCGCACGCTGGACTGGTGGCAAACGCCCCCAAGGCCGGGTGGTGGCTGGTGGCTGTGTGGGAGGGCAATGCTGCAGCTCTTTGAGGGTCTCAGTTTTTGGATTGGCGCCTGTAGTTTTTTTTTCTGGCTCGGCGGCAGTGGCAAGACTCACAAGCATCACGCAGCGGTCTAGGTTGGTCAAAGAAGCACAACCTAAGAAGGGTCGCTTGATGACTCAACAACAGTTGTTAGTTGTTGCAGCGGGCCCTGGATTCTGCACGCGGGATGCCCGCGCCCGCTCGGCGGCGGATCTATGGCAAGAGTCCTGCTGCGCCCTGCAGGAGAAAGAGCGCGCAAATCTTGCCTTCGAGGTTTGCGCCGTTGGTTGCCCACATCAGCGACCCAGACGAACGCAGAAAGGCGCTTCGCAAGATCTACGAGAAGAACCGCAAGAGCTGTGGGAGGCCCAGATCATCCGGGCGCAGCAAGAAAAGGACACGGGCTGTTCAGTGTGCAGTGATGGTGTGGGAGCCTTCCGAGCTCTCGCCGTTTGTGGCGCCAGATGAAGCCACGCAGGGCCTGGCTTATGAGGGGTGCGAGTCCTTGGCGCCAGATGAAGCCACGCAGGGCCTGCTTCATGAGGGCTTGCAACTAGCGCCTGCGTCGCCCTGGGGGGCGGGCTTCCCACGCCACTCCTTGGCGCCAGATGAAGGCACGCAGGACGAGGGGTGGCAGGCAGCGCCCGCATCGCCCGAGTCCTTGGCGCCAGATGAAGCCACGAAGGGCCTGCTTGCAGCAGACCCATGGACCCTTGACTCAGAGCCAGTCAGCCCAGCGAGCCAGTGCTATGACAAACCTCAGGCGCACAAGGGCACAATGACTGAGCAATCCTGCATGGAAGAGGAGCTTGCTAGGTTGACACATGAAGCTTATCATTACCGGGAGGCATTTTTGCGATTGGGAGGCAGTCGGCTGAACACACCACGCGCATGCGCGCGGAGGTAGTGCGCAGTCAACTCAAAGGGGTCAGCACTGGTGTCCAGTGCAGTGTGCATCGCGGCAGGTGAGAAGAAGAAAAGAGCGGCCTAAGCGTCACAGGGCAAGTGGCCACTCGAGCAGGGTAAGAGAGATCATGTTTTTTTCTGTTGTTTGGATGTCGGGTCAAAGGCACGTGAAACGCGTGGTAGTGTTTACCTGACATGACCGGCTCCTGCCTCAGGTTTCTTCTACGCCGGAAACGCATGGCCGTGTGCATCTAGGTAGCTGTTTGTGCCGAGCTTGGCTGACGTCTTGACTGCGCCCACCCTTGGCCTTTGTTCTTTTGCAAGAAATGCACGGCCCATGATGCGAAGAGGCGCCGAGCACCTTGTCCTTTTGTAGCTTTTCTCCTGTCCTTTTGTAGCTTTTCTTAACTGAAGAGGGAGCGGCTCACAAGGAATCAACCCTTACCCCACTTTTTTTTCATGTTCGAAGTCGACTCCACGGCCAAAACTTTGGTCCTCTGGGCGCAGTGTGGCAGCGAATTTCCTAGAGAGTTGAACACTTGCCTTAGCTACTGAATATGCTTACTAGCCTTTTTTTGCAACGCTTGGAAAAGACAAACAAAGGGGGGCTCTCTGCGATTGGCTCTTGGCGGAGGCAGAAAAGTTGAGCAAGCTCCAGAGGCACGGCCTGGCGGGATTCCAGTACACCGCGCGCCGACCGCCATTTGTATAGCGAGAGGCCCCGGTCCACATAACCAGGCCCGCTGGGTTTGACAATCCCCCATCCCTTGGAATTGAGGGAAACCTCAGACGCCCGCCGGGTAATTCATACGGAACTTGAGGAACCTCGCCAGCCAAGTCAGAGGGACCATTTCTTTGTGGATGGGGGCAAACAGGTCCGCTGGTTCTGAACTCTCTTGTTGGTGAGCGTATTGCTTTGCCAACATCCTTTCGTCGGTGTTGTGTCTTTATCTGAAATTCCCCCCTGTGTAATGGTAGCGGTTGACCTCCGTGTAAACGGTGTTTGTTTTAGTGGAACATTTTGTAGTAAACAACCAATTTTGTTCAGGGGTTTTGCTTGGTTAGGTCACTCCTGTCATGGGGCCGCCCAGCAACTGCCTTGCGGTCTCTGGCATCGGCGCGTGCAGTCAGCCGGTGCTGTTGGCAGACTATGCCTCCATTAAGTTTTGCGCGGTGGATGCGAGGGAAGAAGATTGCTGGTTATGGTTTTGTTTGGGTTTGTATGCAATTGTTTGGTAATCACTTCCCGAGCAGAACGTCTGTCCAACCCATTTGGGACACTTGTAGGATTGAGAGCCAGCTCGCCCACTACAAAAAGACACTTGAATTTCAGGGGCGGTCGCCATGACATAGATCCCTACCTGAAGTCCCTCCATTTTGTGGTGACCGCTTGGTAAAATTGAAAAAAAAACTGTGGAATTCCGGGGGCTCATTTTGCAGAGAATTTGTTCTGCAACCGCCGTCATGTTGTGGACGTTTTTCGCAAACTCCCACTTTATACTATAGAACCCCTATAGAAAGTTTGCGATTGCTTGCGGCTAGGGGCTAGGGAACATGCTTCATTAGAACCTGGACCAGGCTTGGGTAGCAACTATGCCTAGCTTTCGTTCGCCCCCTTCTCAAGTCTTGGCTCTTCGCGTCTGTTTGTTTCTAGAAACACTACTTGTGGGAGCCCGGGATTCTGCTGCTTTATGAGCGTTGAATGCGCTCCCAAGTGAGAAACATTGGCTGAAGGACTACGGACTTTTTTGAAGCCCGAGAAACATCACGTTTGAAGCGAAAGCTGGGTTTTGCCGAGTCGATTGCGGAAATTGCTTTAGGAGCTATGACCTACGTCTATGACCTGTGATATATATATATATATATGTGGGATATGTGGGTGGAGGATCATTCAGAGTTGCCTGTAAATGCATTTGCGTGCACTGGTATCCACCACGCATCGTGCGAAAGCCGCCGTGAATTCATGTGTTTGTTACCTCTTCGGGCAGCTGTGTATACGGGTAGTTGCCACGTATCGCATATCGCAGCTTTAGCCCGTCGCGAGCTTTGACGTTTTCAGGGCTCGCGCGCGCCCGCTGAGCACTGTATCCATACCAGCCAAAGGGCACGCCCGCTCAGAACTGTATCCATGCAGGCAAATGGTAAGCACACACGCTTGCGCGCGCCCGCTGAGCACTGTATCCATGCCAGCCAGCCAGCCAGATGATACGCACTTGACGCACTCCTAGCCTGAAACCAAAGTCTTTCTGAGTACTTTGCCCAAACTAATGCGGGCAAGCACGGCAACATCGGCATCGGCAACCGCTCTTTTACCCAGATAAAGCTATAGATCTTTAGGGTGCGCAAAAAAAACTTGCTCGGCGCTGGGCAATGGGAAACTATGTTCTCAGGGGCGTCCCAAAGTGCAGTTCAGACACGGTTCCAAACGCGCAGTTCGTACTGCGTTCAACTCTGGGCGCACAAAAAAAAGCCTGCTCGGCGCTGGGCAATGGGAAACTATGTTCTCAGGGGCGTCCCAAAGTGCAGTTCAGACACGGCTCCAACGCGCAGTTCGTACTGCGTTCAACTCTTAACGACACTTCGCCGATATATATATATATATATAGTATGTACATATATATATATACATATCTAAATATACATATGCAGAAACAAATAAGTATTTTACACGTATGTACCGTTTGTATTGCGATTACCTTGCTCGCTATTGTGTTATCGTTATGCTCATTATTTCATGATTATACTCAGTGAGGGACCCTATCAACGAAGAAAAAATAAAATGTGCCAACTCGACTTGTCCCCTCCAACCCAACTAGCGCAATACTCTACGCAGGATGGGTTAGTTTTGGCCCAAGCAGGGCCCCCCAAAACCCAAGCCTGAAGCCTGGCTTCTGGACACCTCTTTCCGCTTCTCTGCCAGCTGGCTGTGCAGCTGCTGGGAGCCCCTCTTTGCGGCCACAAATGGAACTTGTGTCAGGACATTTGTGTTCCTTTTTGTTGCGAAACAACCAGGGACGCCCGGGCTCACCTCAATCCCCCAACTGCACTTACTGTCAGCTGGGTGTCTGGGAAGCCGCCACCAGTGGATGGAAGATCAGCCGCAATGAAATTGGCTTTTCCAAACATAACGACGTTTTGTCCAGGGCAGGGTCCATAAACGACCGCAAAAAAAGACATGTGACCTTTTCTACAGACCCAGTGATGTCAGCCAACTGTCAGCTGCGTTGCAGGTCAACAGTTCCATCACGCCGTTGGCGTGAGTGCTTGCGGCGGCTTCATCAGGACGTTCAATCTGCAGGGGCGCCCAGCATCAGCATGGATGGCAGAAAGTTCTTGGTGTCAAGTTCTACAAGACAATTGTACAAGACACTGTTTTCAGCCGAGCTACCCTTGGGGGGCTCAATTTCAGTGTGAAGAAAGCAAGGGGGTCACATGCAACTTGGAGGCTTGCTTTCCGTTTGACTTGGCGAACGCTAGGGGCTCCTCAACGCCGTCTCAAAAGGGGAGCCGCATGGCGGTGATTCGGCTGCAACTACGCGGGTTGGCACAGTGGAATGTGCAGCGCCCATGACTGTTTCACTTGGCAGCTCTGCCGCGCTCCTTCAACTTGCCCATTTCGTGTGTGTCAATTTTAGGGGCGCCGCCTTCTAGGGTGGCTGTATGGCTGTAAGGGTAGACTGAGTAAACCAAATGAGGCAAACCAAATAGAAAGGTGCTTGTTTTAGAATATTCCCGTGTGTCAAGTTTTGCCCTTGACGTGAATTGTAACCGCCTGGCGCGCATCAGGCGCGCCTGCTTCCAGCACTTCGGATGCCCACTCTGTCGTGACGGCCCCAGTGTAGCGATGTTCCACTTCGACTCTAGTCTTAGTCTCTGGCGAGTGTAAAAGCAGGCCAAACCCGGTATCATAGGAATTGCTGTTCAGAATTCCTGACGTTGCTGTGTTCGCATTTTGCGCTCAGGCCGTGAGCGCGACCTGCGCCTTGAATGTCGCGCTGGTCTCAGCGCAGGCTAGAGTGCCATTGATGCGGTGGCATGTTCGGGGATGACACTCGTGTCCCTGCAAGGGGTGCCTTGCCTTGGCGGCACTAAGGGAGCCTCAAGTGGCGAGCAGCGTTCTGAGATCTTCAGCCTTGACCATCTGAAGCACATCAACGTCCGGTTGGGTCCCCAGTCCCACTCAGCGAGATTCTTTCCGCGAGAGCTGCGTTGCAGGTCAACACCAAGTCCGCCAGTGAGACTTCCAACCTGCAGGGCTCCCAGCGGCTCCCAGCATCAGCGCTTTGAGGTGATAAGAATGTGCAACATTGTCTCCAAAAAAGCTCAAGTCCCATGTCGCTTGACTGTCTAGGGGCGCCGGATGTTCTGGCAGCAACTAAGCGGGCGGACGCAGTGGACATGACGTGCGCAGGACCTTCAGTTTCCACGGCTAGCTTTCAGCTCAACTTGTTGTTCTTTATGCAGCTCGTGTGGGTCCGCGGGTGCCTCTGTTGGCCGTAAGTGTAACTCAGAATATGCAGATCAAGCAGATCGCGTAGGAAGGCACTTATGTCAGCGCATCCCACGCGTCAAGCTTCACGATTGACATGAAGCGTAACTGCCTGGCACACTCGCCTTGAATGCTGGCAATAGGTATGCCTGCTTCCAGCACTCGGGCCTTCTGTCGCGACGGCCCCAGGTATCATGTCGATTTGGCGTCTTGGAATTCCACTGCGAAAAGCCTTGATCAGACTTGGGCTGTGTCTGGAGCTTGCATTCAGGCGTGAACGCGACTTGCGCCTCCGATATCGCGCTGGCCTTACAGTGCCGCTAGTGTGGTGGTATAAGTGCTTTCGGGCCACGCTGAACGCTGAAACTTTACATCCTTCGGCTCAGTCCGCCGACATTGTCCTCTCCCTTTTCTCCTTCTTCCTCTCTCCCTTGTCTCCCTTGTGTGTTCTGTCGTCCTCTCTCCCTCCCTCCGCTCCCCATCCTCCCCATCCCCCCAAGCCTCTGTCTCCCCAATCTACCTCTCTCGTATGTAAGTAAGTAAGTCACGAAGTAAGTATGTATGTATGTATGTATGTGTGTGTATGTATGTACGTATGTATGTAGGTATGTATGTATGTATGTATGTATGTATGTATGTATGTATGTATGTATGTATGTAATGTTTGTATGTATGTATGTATGCACTGTATGCATTGTATGCATGTATGCATGTATGTATGTATGCATGTATGCAATGTATTGTATTCTACTGTATCGTATTGTAATGTAATGTAAATGTATGTAATGTAATGTAATGTAATGTAATGTAATGTAATGTAATGTAATGTAATGTAATGTAATGTAATGTATGTATGTAATGTATGTATGTAATGGAATGTAATGTCATGTAATGTAATGCAATGGAATGTAACGTAATGTATGTATGTATGTATGTGTGTATGTATGTATGTATTTATGTATGTAATGTATGTGTCTATGTATGCATGCATGTATGTATATTTTTTATGTATGTAGGTATGTAATGTATACACCTATGTAGTGTATGTATCTATGTATGTATGTATGTATATGTATATATTATGTTATGTCATGTTATGTTATGTCATGCTATGTATTGTAATGTAATGTAATGTAATGTAGTGTATGTATGTATGTAATGTAATGTAATGTAATGTAATGTAATGTAATGTATGTATTTAGTGTATGTATGTATGTATGTATGTATGTATGTATGTTACGTAATGTATGTGTGTAATGTATGGTGGCATGTATGTAATGTAGTGTAATGTAATGTAATGTAATGTATGTATATAATGTATATAATGTATGTATGTATGTATGTATGTATGTATGTATGTATGTACGTACGTACGTACGTATGTATGTATGTATGTATGTAATGTATGTATGCATGTATGTAATGTAATGTAATGTAATGTAATGGAATGTAATGTAACGTAATGTAATGTAATGTAATGTAATGTAATGTAGTGGTATGTATGTATGTATGTGTGTATGTATGTGTGTCAACGTTTTCGCAAAAAGGATGTTAAGACAACACTGAGTTTCTTTTAAGGTTTCAGCAAAAAAGGAAGCGCAACGCCAACGCCGGGGACCCCCTGTTTCTCCAGAGCCGCTCCCCAAAGACTGTTTTTTTATCAGACCGTCACTGAATTGCCGCGCGGTACGGGGGGCGGCCCCCAAACCTTATGTAATTGACGTGTCCCGGGGGGGTTAGGGGGGGGGTTATCCTCTCTCCTCTCTTTGGTCTCCGGCACGCCGAACAATGTCGGCGGTTTTCAGCACTCATGTGAGACGAGACGCAAAAGCTGACGACAAGACACAGTTGCTCTGCAGCGGCGTGCCAAACTGAATTTGGATACGCCTACGGGCCTACGGGAAGACCAGTTCTAAAAGTGCACTGGCTGTTGTTTCAGCGCGAAATGGCTTCTTCTAATTTCGCGCGCACACACGCGCGCACACACGCCGAGTTTTTGTAACTGGACACTGGAGCGCCGTCATAGTAGAGCCCGCTGTTGCCTGCTCAGTGGCTTCTTTGTATTTTCACACGCGCCACTATTTTCTGGGACTAGATGCTGGCGCGCCGTCATTTGCCGGACTCACCGGCGCGAGCAATAGAGCAGTCCTGCCATCGTCTGCCCGCGTGAAGTAACTTCACACGCCGCAAATGTCTGTGACCTTGCACTGGCGCGCCGTCGTTGTTCTTTGCCTGGCTACGCAGAGGGAAGGCGCGCCGCCATTTGCAGGCACTTTGCTTTGCTACTGCTTTGCTATACTACTTCCGAATGCCGCAGAAACTCCAGCACTCATGCGAGCTGCAGATAGATAGATGAAGGAACAACTGCTTTGTAGCGGCAGCCCACCAAAGACGCACTGGCACGCCAGAAGACAAGCTCCACAAATGCACTGGCTTTTGTTTCAGGGACAACTGGCTGCGTTACAGTGAACGTTTTTTTCGCTGGCTCAAAACAACTCTCCACAGTTAATATTTACATTGTTTTTTGCATTGGCGAGGGGGGGCAGGACAGGCCATTAATTCGCAGAGGCTTAAACTCACGACCCCCAAGCGAGCTTCTTGGCTAGGCGGCGGCCGGTAAACCAGTCCTGCCGTCGTGCCTGCGCGAAGTGGTTGTTTTCCTTTCGCACCTAGCACGAGTTTCTCTGACTACATGCATAGCAATGAGTTGTAGGCCAGTAGAGCAGTCCTGCCGTCATCTGCACACGCGAACCACGAGCTTCTTTGACTAGAGATAGGCGCCCCGCAGTCGAGAAGTCTTGCCGTCATCTGCCTGCAAAGCGATGTTTGTTTACTGCGCGCACACACACACACCATGTCTGTCCAAGCGGTAGAACAGTCTTGTCGGCATCTGCCTGCGAACTCGAATTTCGTTATAGCTTCGCACATGTGGAATTGCTGTGGCAAAACACTGGTGCAGTAAAGCAGCCTTGCCGTCACTTACCTGCAAAGCATCTTCTACTTACTTTCACACAGACACACACACAGACAAACACGCCACGCGTGTCTCTGACTATTGGCGCGCCGTTGCGTGTTGTTTGTCCAGAGTCTGGCTAAGCAGAGGGCGCGCCGTCATTTGCCGGCGCTCTGCATTGCCGTCGGTTTTCCGTGCTTTGATTGCCGCATTGAGTGCTGGAACGCCAGCACGCAGTCGAAGCCCAAACTGGCGCCAAGGACCAGGGGTGTGCGCTGCTATTGCCTTGCTGCACTGCTGTCGACTCCAGCACTCACGCAAAGCGCAAGCTGGTGACAAAGAGCAACTGCTACGCAACGGCGGCCCATCAGCAAGAAGACCGGCTCCAAAAACTCTTGAAACGAGCTTCTCGGCTGGGCGGCGATTTCTCGGCGCGTGCCGTCAATTGTCGGCGGCAGAGCAGCTATGCCGTGATCTAGTTGAGCGAAATGATTTCTATTAGTTTCGCCCAAGCTGCGAGTTTTGGCGACTGGACACGCCATCATTTGTTGGCGCGAGCGGCAGGGCGGTTCTCCTATCATCGGCCATGCGACTTCTGTAAGTTTCACGCTCAGCGCGCTCAGTGCAGCAGTCGCGCGCGCCGAAATGTCGGCGCGCGCGCCGACAAAGCATGTGTGCACAAACACGTGAAAAGAAACACTCATATTGCGCAGGCAGATGAAAGCAAGACTATTATATCGCTGGCTACTTTGTCGCGGCAGCATGTAGTCGTATAACTGGTGAAGTTAGTCGAAGAAAAACAAGGCAAAAGAAAACACATCGCACACCATGTGGCACACACACACACGTCAACAAAACGTGTTTCGCGCGCCGACCGACAAATGTCGGCGCGCGCGCGCCGACAAATGACGGCGCGGCAGCATGTGCGCACAAACAGGAAAAATGAACACTGCAATCAGAAGTAGGACCTCATGCTGCCGCGACATAGTAGCCAGGGATATAGTAGTCTTGCTTTCCTTCGTTTGCGCGATATGTTTGTTTCGTTCCACGTGTTCGTGCGCGTATGCGTGCCGACATTTGGCACGCGCCAACATTTACACGTTTTGTTGACGTGCGTGTGTGTGTGTGTGCCACATGGTGTGCGATGTGCTTTCTTTTCCCTTCTTTTTCTTCGACTAACTTCATCAGTTATACGACTACATGCTGCCGCGACAAAGTAGCCAGCGATATAATAATCTTGCTTTCATTTGCCTGCGCAATATGTTTGTTTCTTTTTGCGTGTTTGTGCACACATGCTGGCGCGCCGACATTTGTCGGCGATTTGTCGGCGCGCAAGGAACACGTTTTGTCGACGTATATATATGCGCCGTAATGCGTGCGATGTGCTTTCTTTTGATTTGTTGTTCTTCAACTAACCTCACCAGTTATACGATTACATGCTGCCGCGACAGAGTAGCCTGCGATATAGTAGTATTGCTTTCATTGCCTGCGCAATATGTTTGTTTCTTTTTGCGTGTTTGTGCACACATGCTGGCGCCGACAAATGTCGGCGCGCAAGGAACATGTTTTGTCGACGTTTGTCTATATATATATATATGTGTGCCGCAATGCGTGCGATGTGCTTTCTTTTGTTATGTTTTCTTCAACTAACATCACCAGTTATACGATTACATGCTGCCGCGACAAAGTAGCCTGCGATATAGTAGTATTGCTTTCATTTGCCTGCGCAATATGTTTGTTTCTTTTTTGCGTGTTTGTGCACACATGCTGGCGCGCCGACATTTGTCGCGCGCGCGCGCCGACAAATGTCGGCGCGCAAGAAACACGTTTTCTCGACGCATATATATGTGCCGCAATGCGTGCGATGTGCTTTCTTTTGATTTGTTTTTCTTCGACTCACCTCAACAGTTATACGATTACATGCTGCCGCGACAAAGTAGCCTACGATATATTAGTATTGCTTTCATTTGCTTGCGCAATATGTTTGTTTCTTTTTGCGTGTTTCACATGCTGGCGCGCCGACATTTGTCGGCGCGCGCGCGCGACAAATGTCGTCGCGCAAGGAACACGTTTTGTCAACGTATATATATATATATGTGTGCCGCAATGTGTGCGATGCGCCTTGTTTTGTTATGTTTTTCTTCAACTAACCTCACCAATTATACGATTACATGCTGCCGCGACAAAGTTGCCTGCGATATAGTAGCATTTTTATTTGTTTGCGCAATATGTTTGCTTTTTTGCGTGTTTGTGCACACATGCTGGCGCGCCGACATTTGTCGGGCGCGCGCCGACAAATGTCGGCGCGCAAGGAACACGTTTTGTCGACGTATATATATGTGTGCCGCAATGCGTGCGATGTGCTTTCTTTTGTTTTGTTTTTCTTCAACTAACCTCACCAGTTATACGATTACATGCTGCCGCGACAAAGTAGCCTGCGATATAGTAGCATTCTTTCATTTGCCTGCGCAATATGTTTGTTTCTTTTTTGCGTGTTTGTGCACACATGCTGGCGCCGACAAATGTCGGCGCGCAAGAAACACGTTTTCTCGACGCATATATATATGTGCCGCAATGCGTGCGATGTGCTTTCTTTTGATTTGTTTTTCTTCGACTCACCTCAACAGTTATACGATTACATGCTGCCGCGACAAAGTAGCCTACGATATATTAGTACTGCTTTCGTTTGCTTGCGCAATATGTTTGTTTCTTTTTGCGTGTTTCACATGCTGGCGCGCGCCGACATTGGCGCGCAAGAAACACGTTTTCTCGACGCATATATATGTGCCGCAATGCGTGCGATGTGCTTTCTTTTGATTTGTTTTTCTTCGACTCACCTCAACAGTTATACGATTACATGCTGCCGCGACAAAGTAGCCTACGATATATTAGTATTGCTTTCAGTTGCTTGCGCAATATGTTTGTTTCTTTTTGCGTGTTTCACATGCTGGCGCGCGCCGACAAATGTCGGCGCGCAAGGAACACGTTTTGTCAACGTATATATGTGTGTGCCGCAATGTGTGCGATGTGCCTTGTTTTGTTATGTTTTTCTTCAACTAACCTCACCACTTATACGATTACATGCTGCCGCGACAAAGTTGCCTGCGATATAGTAGCATTCTTTCATTTGCCTGCGCAATATGTTTGCTTTTTTTGCGTGTTTCTTCCCACATGCTGGCGCGCGCCGACAAATGTCGGCGCGCAAGGAACACGTTTTGTCGACGTATATATATGTGTGCCGTAATGCGTGCGATGTGCTTTCTTTTGTTATGTTTTTGTTCCACTAACCTCACCAATTATACGATTACATGCTGCCGCGACAAAGTAGCCTGCGATATAGTAGCATTCTTTCACTTGCCTGCGCAATATGTTTGTTTCTTTTTTGCGTGTTTGTGCGCACATGCTGACATTTGTCGGCGCGCGTCGGCGCGCGCGCCGACAAATGTCGGCGCGCAAGAAACGCGCGCGCCGACACATGTCGGCGCGCAAAGAACACGTTTTGTCGACGTTTGTCTATATATATATGTGCCGCAATGCGTGCGATGTGCTTTCTTTTGATTTGTTTTTCTTCAACTAACCTCACCAGTTATACGATTACATGCTGCCGCGACAAAGTAGCCTGCGATATAATGATATAGTAGTATTGCTGTCATTTGCCTGCGCAATATGTTTGTTTCTTTTTGCGTGTTTGTGTACACATGCTGGCGCGCCGACAAATGGTCGGCGCGCGCGCCGACAAATGTCGGCGCGCAAGAAACACGTTTTGTCGACGCATATATGTGTGCCGCAATGCGTGCGATGTGCTTTCTTTTCATTGTTTTTCTTCGACTAACCTCACCAGTTATACGATTACATGCTGCCGCGACAAAGTAGCCTGCGATATAGTAGTATTGCTTTCATTTGCCTGAGCAAGCATTCGGAAAGCCCGGCGAAGCCACTCCGCGAAGCCATAGTGTTGCCGCGAAGCCTTGCGAAGCCAACGACTTCTGGCCCCGCGAAGCCCTCCGCGTGTTTCTTTTTGCGTGTTTGTGCACACATGCCGGCGGCCGCGCCGACATGTGTTTTTCTTTAATTCACTTCAGTCAGTTGTATGGTTACATGCTGCCGCGACAAAGTAGCCCGCGACACAGTAGTCTTTCTTTCATTTCCCTTTGCAATATGTTTGCTTATTTTCACGTGTTTGAGCACACATGCTGCCGCGTCGTGATTTGTCGGCGCGCGGCGCGCGGGTAAGCCGTCTTGTTGACGTGTGTGTGTGCGATGGAGCTTATTGTACTTCCTTGTCCTAAACTTGAAACATATCTGCGATTACATGCATGTGTGTGATTTGGCTTCTTTTCCTTTTCTTTTCAACCTTAACTTCACTCAAATCTGTGACGACATGCCGCCGTGCTGTCATTTGTAGGCGCGCGTGCGTGCAGGAAAGCAGTCCGGTCTACATATGTGTACGATCGGGTTTTTATGCAATGTCTTTCTACTTGCGCCAGTTCTGTGTGTTTACATGCTGCCGCGCCCTCATTTGTCGGCGCACAGGAAAACAGTCCGGGCATTATTTGTTAGCGATGTGCTTGTCGTCAATAAGAAACACACACAAATCTAGTTTTTGTTTACCTGCGAGTGCTTGCCTTGAAGCCACAACTACCTGGAATAACCGCTCACTTCGCTCGAAATTTTGACTACGTGCTGCCTAGCAGTCTTGCCGGCATTCGCCTGCGAGGTGGTTTTTGTTTATCCAAGCGGTCCAAGCGCGCAGCTGGTTTTATTGAGTAGTTACATGCCTTGCCGTCGTTTGCGTCACATGTCACATGTTGGCGCGCGCAGTAAAGCAGTCCTGCCGTTCTCTTGCCCTATTCGTGCGGCGTCGATTGCCTGGCTACGCGGAGGTACTGCCTAGCTTTGCTTTTTCGATTGCCGCGCGCGCTGCAATTACAGCCCTTGCGCGAAGCGTAAACTGAAGCGAGGTGCGTTTGCAGGGTCATTTTGGCTACGCCTGCACAAAGACAAGTTCTGAAAAAGGCGCTGGCTTTTGGCCCAAGAGCATGCCAGTTTGTGAGCGGGGAGAGCAGTAGAGCAGTCCTGCCGTCAGGGGCCTTCATAAAGTGTTTTCTTTTAGCTTCGCGCCCATCACAGTGACCAGCATTTAGGAGCAACTGCTACAGTGGCGACCTACTTTAGAGGTGCAGGCTATGCCTTGGTAGGTGCTTAGACACGCATGCCTTCAAAGCACATTGGACACGGCAGCTGAACTTACGGAAGGAGCAGACTACTCGATCGGGGGTCTGACGCCCCAAGAAAGATCATGCCAAATGTAGGGAATTGCAAAAATAATGAGCGCTTGTCGTCTGTGCTTGGCGCCGGCTGCTTCCTGGTGCAGGTGCGTTTCCTCACGGGCTAGTCCGCGACGTGCTGCGCGGGCTCAGTTAGCTTGATGGGGGTGAGTCAGAGCTTGCGCGTCGTGGAGTTGCAGCGGCCACATGCAGCGCTGCTTGCCAAGATCCTTGCAAGACTGAGCTTTGTGCATTTTGCGTCCCGTGCGCAGCAGCATTTGGATTTCAATCTTCTTATCCATGGTGCCTCATCCTAACTTGGCCATGAGCCGCACAGCCTTCTCCGCCACAGCATCCTGCGACTTTACAGCGCCTTTGGTTGGCCAGACGTTCTTTACAAGCGAGGAGAAAGCAGCCGTGCATTACCTGAGAGGTGAGGCTCGCAAGTTTCTCGGCATGAAAGGACCGTTGTGGCAAAACACCTTGCGCCGCCGCTTTGTTGCCAAGGTTGGGCTTGAGCGTCAGCAACGGGCAGCCTGGAGGTCTGAGGTACCGCAAATCTCAGACTCCAGGCCGGGCGACGCAGCGCCGCTGGTTGCCAACTCCTCCCTTGTTTGCTGTTCTGCTGCATTCTCTGAAGTGACGCCTGTGGCTTGCAACTTGTTTCACGACGCACGGCCATTCCTGTCATCTCAACGAGAGCTTAGAATTAGTGAGTGTTGGTGGCGGGCTGCTTGGGTTTACCCTCCAGCCTCCAGGCGCGCTTCTGCAGAAGCGCTCTTTCCAGATCATCAAAGTGAACATGCCGGATTTTCAATCCTTGGTTGTCCAGGACATTGTCACTCTGGCAGATGACGGCAGTCCGCTGGCGGCATCTAGTACTGTACTGCGAGCTCGTGCCGTGACAGTCGCTTGTTGTCGCAGGGCGCGCGCGCATTGAACTGCGCTGCCAAGGCTTCAAGATGACGTACATCAACTGGAGAGGCAACCTTGACATGTCCATCCGCGCGGCCACCTTCAACGTCTCAATCTTGGAGCCTGAGGATGCGGGCGAGCGCGCGAACGAGGCGGCGGCTTCAGCCAGTGTCACTTCTCCTGCCAGCGTGACGTGAGCTTCGTGTTGCCAGCCTCTGCTCGCCCAGGCCCAGGGTGATTTCAGACACGTCTTCTACGGTGTGATGCGCCCACTCAGCCCCTGGGCGAAGCTATCACTTCCTGATATGCCACTGACACGCGCGCACACGCGCAGCTTGCTTCTCTTCCAGTCGCTGAGGTGAGGCTGTGAGCAGTGTTATCCAAAAGAACCTGACCATGAATGCGCAGAAGAAGAAGAAATTGCCTGACTATGCAGCCGGCTCAGCAGCATAAGCAGAAATCAGCAGAAAGTTTTGTTGCATGGCAGTGCTCTGCGTTTGCGTCACGGCATGTGTGAGGCCACAACTGTCTTCTGCGAGTTGCACACGGCCGCAATGCTGTCCTGGGTGGCGTCGCAGGGATTGCTGCCTGCGCCGCTCAGCTAACGTCACAAAACTCACAGCGCTCATCTTGATGTTGTCCAGCTAGAAAGCATAGCCTGACACCACTTCCGTGCCACAGCATTTGTCTTGACGTTGTTCTTCTAGACAACAGAGAGTGTCTTTTGCCTGCAGTTTTTGCGATGAGGATGCGCTTGACAAAGTACAGCCTCAGCGACGCAGAGGTGGTCGGGCACGCGTGTCATGTTGCTTGCAGTGACAGCCCGCTGACCGTGCCTCGGAGTGACACTCAGCGTCTCTTTACTTGCTTGAAAAGTGAACGCGCTGCCTCTCGCTTCCTCTGAGGACTTTTGGTACCTCACGGGAGACGACTTCCGCCCCGCAGCGCAGGACATCCAGATTCAGGTCAACCTCTCTCAGTCTGAGTACCAAGGCGTGCAGTCAATTCTGGCGGAGCATAGCCGCGCAGTCCTAGCTCAGCGGGAGAACGCCATTCGGGCACGCATCTTGGACTACCAGGAGGAGGTTGCGGCCTGTGAGGAAGAGCTGGCCAGGATTAAGCGCGCGCGCGAAGGTGAGAATCAGCCACCGCTCCCTGCAGACCCCATTGCGGAGACTGACGCGGCGTGAGTGTCTTCAGTGAGTGTGCCTTGAGTTTTGAGCCTGCCGCCACATTTCGGGCACCAAGCAGGAGTAGATTTTTGGCCTGTTGCCAGACACGTGAGGATGCGCTTCTTGATCGCTTGTGACTTGTGACCAGTGGCGCTATCCCAGAGTGCACCATTTCGGAGCTTACTGCGCGCCTGCAGGCCGCTTTGGAAAAGGCAACTCTGTCAGGGTCCAATCCCTTTGTGGTTGGGATTGGTGGCTCGGGGAGTTAAATTTATGGGCATGGATCTTGGTGCTTTCTGCTCGCAAGAGGCTCATGTCTCATGTTTTGTTGCATAGACGGTCTGCCGTGCTGATGTGTGCTGAAGTTCTGCTGAAGCAACATCCATCGTAGGTTTTGCCAGACACGTGAAGCGCTCCGCTGTGGCCCCAGTGACGATGCGTTTTTTGATCGCTTGTGACCAGTGGCGCTATCCCAGAGCGCACCATTTTAATTTTGGGGCTTACTGCGTGCCTGCAGGCCGCAGGCAGCATGGATCTCGGCGTCTTCTGCTTGCAGGAGGCTCGCGTTTGTGTTCCTGCCCATGTTTTTTGGCACAGACGGCCTGCCGTGCTCATGTGTGCTGAAGTGAGGCAAGTGGTTTTTTTCCCGGCTACTGGTCCCGTATCTTGGAACATGTTTCGGCCGTCTCAGACTCTTAGGCTTAACTGGTGGTAGCCGAGAGTTGCCAATGCCATGCTTCCCGCTGACCTGCCCCACATTGTCCCAGATTCTGCAGTCTCCATCGATACAACGTGCTCCTCGCTGTCGGCTCCAGCCGCCCTTTCTCGGCTGCCGTCCACTGACTCCATCCCGCAGAGGCTACCGGACATATCTCCAGCAACACCTGTTGGCTCTGGCTCGCACGCTGAGGACTCTTGGCGGAGCGCGGGCATGCTTTACCACTAAAGATTATGCAGCGGGGCGATTAGAATCACACTTACCCAACTTGCAAAGAATTGTGGAAGCGGTAAGGCGCGCGCTTTGGACTCCATCGATGAGCCGCGCTCCCCGCCGGCTGTGCTACCCGCCGTCTCTCGGCTGCCGTCCACTGAGTCCATGCCTTCAAGTTTGCCAGACATCTCTCAATCGCCATCCTTGGGCTTTGACTTCCAGGCTGGGGCGGGGTTTCAACCGGCCAAACCTGCGAGTGTTTCCGCGGAGTGTCCCCTAGACAGGCGCGAAGACTTGTGTCTCCCTGCCAGTAGCAGCGTTGTTAGAGTTGCTGGGGCCGTTTGACCCCTGCCACAGGAGTGTGCGCAAGGAGACAAGCCGACTCTCGTTTACGGGAGTGACTTTAGTGGCATGGATATAGGGTACGAGGCAGTCCAACAGCTCGCTGCGGAACATGATGTCAGTGTAACTCATGCCTTTTGCAGTGATGTTGCTCCTGAATGCCGGCGCGCCTTGTTTGCATTTCTACGACAAGGATGGTTGAAATGAAAGTAAAAAGGGCACCTGGTCCCGGGGCCACCACTGTAGCTTGAGGCTTCCTTCGTGCCAACCGGCGCGGGCTGCTCCTGGATTCAGTCACAGCGCCGTGTCCCAAGAACCGCGCGCTTAGCATGTACACGGCAGGCTGGCCCTGCCAGCCATTCAGCCGGGAAGGCCGAGGAGAAGGCTTAAAGGACGCTCGGGGGAAGCTGTTCTTCCCGATGGTCGCAAGGCTGCAGCAGCACAAGGAGACACTGAAGTGTGTCATATTGGAGAACACAGCAAGTCTGGCAACGGACAAGCGTCACGAAGAAGATTTCCAGACGGTGCTTCAATTCCTTCGGTCTTCAGTCCCAGGCATGCAGTGGGATTGGAAGATTGTGTCTTCCTTGGACTTCGGCGTGCCTCAAGCACGGCAGCGCTTGTACGTCGTGGGGTGGAAGGCGTCAGAGGCTGTGCTGCCCTTTTCCTGGCCTGCGCGTACGCATGCTACGGCTGTCCCCTTGGAGGCGATACTTGAGCCGCCGCAGCCTTTGTCACAGCGGGAGCGGGTGAAGCGGGTGAAGTCATTGTCTAAAACGGGCAGGAGGAACTGGACAGTCGCGAAGAAGGCTATTCGAAAGGACGGAGGAGATCCCCATGTCCATCTGTACGCGGTGGACGTAGACAGCGGCCGACAATGCAAGCTGCACTCCTATAACTGTGCGCGGACGCTCACCAAGGCCCGTGGCGGGTCTGGCGGCCCTTGGCTAAGCAACCGCTTGCGCCGTGTCACTCTGGCGGAAATGTCACGGCTGCAGGGTGTTCGGATCTCTGACTTCAACTTACAGGGGCAAAGCAATGCCAGCGTTGGCAGGATGCGTCTTGGTTTCTTGGTTTGTTTTCTTTGATGTTTAAACGCACGTGGCCAGGCAGCGCAGGCAAAGTTGACAGCCAAGTTGAAGCCTAGGCTCGGCAACGCCTTCACGCTGCCAGTTGTGAAAGAGATCACTCGCCAGCTTTGGCGCTGCCTGGGCATTTTGCCCACTTGACACGATGCTTGTAGCTCCATTGGCATTTGCGATGGCTGAGCGAGGCAGCTGCGTGTGCGCGCGTGTGCGACCTGAAAAGGAAGGAGAGCCGAAGTGCAGACCTGTCGTGTGTCAGTAATGGACCACACACACCCATTTGCGCAAACCCGCATGCCCACACACACAGGTTCTAGAGACAAAGACAGACACAGAGACGGAGACAGACAGACACCCGCGCATGTGTTGTTTTGTTTGCTGTGGACAGCGCCTCACTTCAGAAGTTGACGACGTAGCCTGCTCTGGCCCAATATTCATTTGAGCAACAAGATCACGCGTTTGCAATGTACTTGGTGCTGTTGCGGAATGTCCCGCAAAATGAAGAGAGCCACGTTGACTACTCATGCCTGCAGAACAGAGTGGCGTTCAGAGTGCAATTCCGAGACGCGCATCAAGCTGAGTGCTTGGGTCGCATATTGGCACAAGCCCTCGTTACACACACCAGCATTCGCTGGGAGGTGTCTGTGCATCAGGTTGAGAATCATTGCTGGCCAGCGCGCGAAGCGCAGCCACTGTTGTGCTGGCGTGGAGCGTGACTTCAACTGTGCACCAGCCAGATCGTGCAGGAATCGTTTTGAGTCAGCGTTCTGCAGCAAAAGATCAGTTAGGCCGCGTCAAATCCAGATGGCCAGAGGTTTGGGTTAGGAGTTGTTGGTTTCAAGGCGCCCTGCTCTGTTGCAGTTCATTTTTTTCCTAGATCATTCTTGTTAAAAAACAGACCCCTGCGCTTCTTTGTGTGTCTGTTGCAAGGCAAGTGTTGCAGGCGTCCCTTTGGTTGTGTGTTGCACAGCTGCCCTCCGGAAAGCAGTGTGTGAGTGCGAACCGTCGTGTCTTACATTCTGATGTGCCGTTGCAGCCTCTTTTTTATGTCTGTTTTCCTTCCCCATTTGCTTTTTTTGGGCAGGTCTCGTCCATATTAAGGCTTCGCCCTTTACTGCCTGAAGCCACGTGCAGCCAAGAGACCAATAGAAGACGTCCATGTTGTGTCTGCCGCTCGGGCTTGTGCCCCCAACAATCTGAGCACCCACCCCCCCTGAATAGCAGGCTGGTCGCAGACTCAGTCATGAAGGTGTTCGCAGTCAAAGCTAAACAGGACAGCGCGCAGTCCACTGTCACAGTGGTTGGAAAGCGTTTTGTTAGAAACAGCAAGTTTCGGTTAGAGGCTGGAGAGCAGCGAGTTCGTTTTTTTGTCAGGTCCCCCTCCCCCCCCCCCCCCGCCCACGAAAGTGTGCGGAGGAGGGTTCAGCGAACAAGCCGAGCAGAGCAAACTAGCAGCTTTTGGTAGGCCTTGCCATGCTTTTTTTCTGGCGCGTAGCCATTTCGTGCGCGGCATTTCTTACACAGAGCAAACCACATTTCTACCTGTCTGAGACAAACAACGCTTTCGGGGCGTTGGAAGCTGTCTTTGTTTTGGTGCGATGCTTCCTCGGGCGCGCATGCAGGCAGTCACCAGGGCCAAATTCGGAAACGCAGCGCGCGGTTTTCGATTCTGCGGAACCCTTTTGATCAAACAACCCCAACATTTACGATCCACAATTCAACGGCAACAGCTTTCCAATATATTGACACGTGAAGGGGGGGTCAGGGGCAGGGCGAGAATGGCCTTGAATGTCTGTGAGACCTCTGTATGCTGCAGCTCCGACAATGGTGTCGTAGCTTTGAACTGTTGTTGCTTTGTTGCCTGGCAGGACCAGCTAGGGTTTCCTTCGCAGGTGTTTGACAGCCGGCAAGATAGCCGTGTGCTACTTGGCCTGAGCAAGAGGTAGTCATCCGCGTTAACTCAGTTGGGACATTGAAGCCAAAGTGCTCCGATTCTCAGACTGCTGTCAATGACAATGCAGCAACTGACTCGCGCTGCAATGGCAGCAGCGTGCGCTAGTTTGCCTAGGCTCTCTGCAAGGCCGCTATGAAGAGGCGTTGCGCGCAGGAAGACAAGTCGCCAGCTGCAAGTGCCACTCACAGCTTCGACTTGCCATCTACCTTGCCAGCTTTTCGCGCGTGGGATGGCTGGTCTTTACCTAGCAGTTTGCCGAGTGTGTGCCCTGAGCTTGAGGCTGAGCGCATCGTGCTGGACACTCAGCCGCGCACGGCTGGAATCTCGCCGGCTCTGGTGTCAGGGCCAAGTGCACCTGCGAGCTCTGACTTGCCAGCTATGTTGCCGGCTCTGCCAACACTGTGCAGTGCCGCGGACAGTTTGCTTCAGCCAAGAAAGTTGCAGAGAGTAAAGTTGCAGAGAGTATGTCCTGACTCTCCGGCCTCTCGGGCAGAACGCTCACTGCACTCACGACCACTCACGCCTGGAGTCTCACACGTTGCAATCCCAGCGCCGAGCGCGCCTGTGAGTTTCGAGCTGCCGTCCACTCTGCCGGTCTTACCGACTTTGCGTGAGCCCCGCAAGTTGCAGGGAGGATGCGCCGAGCTTGCAGCTGGTCATTTGCATGGCGCGGGGGCCTCGCCATCGTCAGGACTCGAAGCCCACAAGCGATTGGTCCAACGCCTGTTTAGCTTTCTGTGCCGCATAGCTGAGAAGCTGCGCTGCATGGAGCTCGGGGAGCTGTGTCACAGGATGAATGACATCAACGCTGCTGACTCCCTGTTGCGGTCCTTATTCGAGGCGCAGGAGGAGGATGCCTGCTTTGCAGTGTACCTGGCTGCCCGGCGATTGGCAACACTGGGAGAGATCGAGCTGAAGAGCAGCATGGAGCGGACCATTGGGTGGGGAGCCAGAAGCTGGTCTGCCAAGATTGCCAGCCCTTCCGTTGATGAGACTGCGGCAACAAGCGAGCCTTGGCCTCGAGTTTTTGCGCGTGACTCTGTTTTGGTTGTTTACATCCATTTACTGAGTTCGCTGCCAACTGTTTGAGGTGCTGCAGCAAGCTCTCCTGCACATTGTGCCGTTGGCGCGGGTCGTCATAGATCACCACTTACCTGGGTGGGGCACTTTGTTTGACATTACCGACGCACAGCATATTTGCTGCGAGCCGCTGGCCCGCGACAAAGAGTGACCCTTTGCGGACTTTTAGATAGATAGATAGAGTAGTACAGATAGATAGACAGACAGATAGATAGATAGACGCATTGCGGGAGAACCCTAAATCCTAAACCCCAAGTGTTTGTTAGAGAGATATAGATAGGTGCATGGATAGACAGATAGATCGATCGATCGATAGGCAGGTAGGTATGTAGAGAGTTAGATAGAGAAGTAGATAGCCAGACAAAGTGGAAAGACAGATAGCCAAAAGAAGATAAGGAGGAACGACGGAAAGAAAGAACAAGTGGACTTACAGAAAGGAAGCAAGGCAAAGCAAAGACGAGAAAGAAATAAAGACATATCAAAGAGAGAGAGAGAGAGAGAGAGAGAGAGAGAGAGAGAGAGAGAGAGAGAGAGAGAGAGCCAGAGCGAGGACAAAGAAAGAAGAAAGAATAAACGTGAAAAATGATCAAAGGATACATACAAAGCCCCGGGCCCCAGAAAACCATGTTGTCGTGCTTGTGCTCTGGGCCAGTATGTTTTTTTGGAGTCGGGCTTCAGCGTTAGTTTACAGGTTGGGTCTAAGATTCGCTTGTCTGAGACGGCCCAGTGAAGGCTGAGAAAGTGGGATTCTTCCCGGTATGCGCGGCAGCGAGACACGGCTTCGCCTGAATCCACGTGCAGCTACCGGGAGCTAGTGGCCTACTTTGCTTCCGCCCTGGGCCTTGCCGTGCCAGACCCGCGTGTGCCATCGGTATCCGATTCCAAGATGTTCTCACTAGACCTCACACTGACCGCAGCTCAGTCGTTTTACCTTGACTTTGTGGAAGCTTTGGTTTGCCGATTCAAGAGGCTATTTTGCCCGTGTGTGCCGCTTCGGGTTGGAGGGCTGGACACATTGTCTCATCCACAATTTGGCCACAAGAAAATCGGTCAGTGGTCTCACAAACTAGATCGTTCGAGTTTGATCTGTTTCAGGGCTTTGCACCGCCCGAAGACGGAGCAAAGTGCTCCAGCAGAAGAAACAAGGACAATTGTTCTGTCCGCCATCACGTCTGTGACACTCGCTTCGAATGCCACGGTGGCCGCTCACCTTTTGCCAACGCCGTGCCACAGTTTCGAAGACAATATTTTGCGGAAGCTGATAGCTCTGCCACCCCAGGCCTGTCGCTTTGCCTATCCTAGGGCATTGCTGCGGCTGCGCCCCTAGCCGCTCAACAGAGGGGGCTGTGAGCTTGAGAAAGGTGCTGCGCGCAGGCTACGCTCAGAGAAAGCTCGTTTTAGCCGTTGACCGGCACGGGCACGCCCATTTCGACACGCAAGTTGAACGCGTGTTCTCTATTGTGACACCATGTGAGCAGCGTTTTTTCTCAGGTGATGGATTTTAGCTTCGCGGGGAACTCCCAAAAGGTCCGCGAGATTCACACAGGCGAAGCCACTTTGCGAAGCCATTTCGTGGTTGGAGGGTGTTATGTGCGATCGTGGCAAGTGTGTTGTGTGCTTTCATGACAACAGCGTGCCAAAGGTTGATGTTTAGAGTCAGAAGGCTACGACAAGACCACAGGAAGATTACAGGAAGACGACCAGAAAAGCGCTGTGCGTTTCAGGCCCGGCTTTGCTAGAAACGATGGAACGTTTTTGCGAAGCCGGCCCAGCCATGGACCTAACACGATTCAACTGCCTGAGGGCGCAGACGTTCAACTGGCGCAGACGTCAGAGATGTTTGTGGAGCAAAGCCTTGCGAAGCCAACGACTTCTGGCCCCGCGAAGCCCTCCGCGTAGTCTCCCCAGCAGCGTATAAGCCCTGAACCTTAAACAAATGCTCATGTGCTAAGCGCTTGGCTCGACACCGTCGGTGGCTAGAACCCCCCCCAAATCCTTGCTGATTGGGGCAGGTCTTCATCAGGGAGCAACTGGGAGACACAGACGCCCGCCGCGCCGGGGAGCCAAGGAAGGATCGCCTGCTGCCCTTGTATTCTCAAATTGTGCAACTGAAGGGGGAAGAAACTAAAGGGGGGGAAAGCTGTGAAATTGATCGCAGCCTAGACCGTCAAGGAAGGAGTTGGCCTGCGGCCCTCCAGGGCCTGGAGAGTCGCGCACGCCCTCTTCCTCCTTGAAGACCAGAGCACGAGCCCAATCCTACCTTAGAAAGCTACTGCCAGCGAAGATGGCGCACCGCGACTCTCCAGGGCTTGGGGAGCCGCAGGCCAACTCCTTCCTTGGCGGCCTGGGCTGCGATCAATTTCCCGGCTTTCCCCTTCAAACTTCGCTTCAAACTCCGCACTGAGAAGGCCCCCAGACTTGAAGAGTTTGCCGTCTATAATTTTGCGGGGCTTTGCTGCACCGGAGCGATCCAGTTTAGTACGTGTAGTAGCCTCGGGCCTCTGCAGTCTTTGCTTCGGGAACCTGCGGTGACAAAAACAAGTCAATGGCCACTGGAAAACATTGACATTGAGGCTCGTGCAAGACTCCACGCTAATTGGTATATGAGCTGCTGTGGCTCAGTGCCGGTGTGACACGACAGGGACGAATTTGGTGCGACACGACATGGAAGAAGTTGACATGACATGACAGAGCAGTTGGTCTCGCTGTGCGAAACTTGTTTTTGCCCGGCATGTCGTTTCTGGACACAGCGCTGGACGTGCTGGACAGCATCTACTATGCTCACGCGGATGCTTGTCTTTGAGTGTGCGCGTGCATTGACAGGGGAGGCTCTCCGTGCCTCCCATTTGCCCTGACAAAAAACCGAAGCTTATCATTTGACGCATTGTTTGGGGCTGGATCTATGAACAGCCCTGTTGACGCCAAGGAGGATCACGGTGGCCTGGGCGACGCCTGCTTTAAGACCTGGGCCGAGAAGGCGGAGGTGGGCGCTGTCAGTGGGAGGGCGGCCCTTTGAGTGCTTTCACTGTTGACGTGCTTATCCCATCTCAGACACTTGCCACGCAGTGGCTCCCGGAAACTCATCACGCAAGGTCTTCACTGAAGGGGTTTAGCTACTGCTGCACATATACTGGTATGATTTTCAACTGATCGTGGCACGCATGTTCCACCCTGCAGTAGAAAAAGTTGGGGGCGTCAAGGGATCCTTGACCGCTCGTTGTATGCCATTGTTTGTCGTCTGCAGGCGATGAAGCGGATCTTCAAGCACTCAGCCGATGGCGGGTATGCAGGCTTCAGGGCTGGCGATGGCTGGAACCGCAGCAAGCCCTTGCCCCGCCAGGGCCACATTCATGTCGCGCAGTTGAGCCCTCACCTGCCGGGCGCGTGGCACGTGCACCCATACGCCAGCAGTGTCCAGGCAGCGATGCATGCCTTGGTCAATGATCAGGAGGCCCCGAGCCTGCAGGTCTGCCGTCTTGGACAGACGGGTCTGGGCAGCGATGGAGCTTATGTGCATGCTGTCATGTACTTTTCTCTGAGCGTGCTCGCGATGACCGCTGTGCATGTGGAGCAGAGCGGCGAGGGCGCCATCCCTGACAGTGTGCTGGAGGCCCTTGGCGCGATCCGGGTGGTTGCGGTTGAGGCAAAGGCGGCGCAGGCACGGCTGATTGCTTGTGCCGCGGCTGTTTGGATAGAAAGAAGGGCTGGTCCAAAAGATTCGAAGCGCGTTTCCCTGGCTCACTCTCTGCTTTTTTTTCTGCACTCACAGTGAAGCGGGCCACAAGCTCAAAACACTCTAAGAGGCAAGAAGCAGGGAGACAGACGGCTGACAGAAGCGGCCGCTCATAGAATTCAGCTTTGCTGCTCACCCTTTGTGGAAACAATAGCCCCAATCATGACTGACGCGCTCCACATTTTGCCCGAAACCTTTTCACACTGAGAATAACCTCCTTCGTGTGAATGTCCCGGACGACCTTTGAAGCGTTTAATTACGAGGGAGCCATCAGGAACATTTGCCTGCTAGCCCCCCCACCCCACGGCAGCTCAGGTATGCAGGGCACGCAGTCTCAGCGAGCTCGAAACATGGCGCTGGACCCCCTGATGATTGCGAGTATGTTCAAGAGTGTGATGCCATCGGACGAGATGGAGGGAGATCCCACGAAGCTCATAAAGCAAACCCTCGACCGCCACAACCAGCGCTGTGGCTGCCAGTCATTCCCGAACTCAATCAAAGCCGATTGGTGTCCGTCCCCTTTTCCCTCGTTGAGTTGGCGACCCTCATGCAACCATAACACTAGCCAAGTATCTTTTGCAGACGGGCAGCAGACCGGAAACTTTTGCAGGTGCTGTTTTTTTTGCCGAGGCAGTCCATGCTGCAGCCTGGCAACAAGCTCCCTGACGGCACGGCTGCCATCGTGGTGAAGCTGCTCTCGCCCAAAACTTGCCCGGACTCCATGCTGACGCAGCTTCGAGGAGATGTCAGCCGATACGGCCACTTCTCTGGGCCGTACACTGTCGGGCTCCTGCAGTACCCTGGCTTTTGGTGCGGAGGCAGCGTGAAGGCCACTAGCCACAGCGGGTGGGCTCGCATGCTGGCGACAGCGCCGGAAGCGATGTGCCAAGTGAGGCGAATGTGCCTGCGGTACTACGACGCCCACGGCAAGGCGCCGGCCGTGGCTGAGTCCACGCAGTTCACCCGGCGTGCCTCGTCTGCTGCTCATGGTCCCGCTGTAGGTGGTCTAACTTTTTTAGGTTTTAGTGTTTGGCGGGCTTCAATGTTTGCCACTACAAGTTGAGCTTTTAGCAGGGGATCTGAGTGAGACAGCCGAGATTGGCAGAGACAAATTCATCAAAGATGCAGTGGTCCCTTCACTATTTTTTGCAAACCTAAAGTGCTTCCTCGGGAGTGGAAGTCAAAGTTGCAGCTGTTGAGACAGGCCGTTTGCGATGTTTGAGCTGTAGCCCTCAAAGTGCACAAGAGCTGGCCTGGCATAGGAAACAGCTTGGCGCACTTGTCGCAGGGATGTGCCTGGCGATGAACATCAAGAAGTATGCCCTCGGCGAGGTCGCCGAGCGCTTGCAGGATGGCTGGGTGGAGGAGGTGTTTGAGGGTGCGCACTCCACCTCCCTTGACGCGCTGCTCAGCGAGCCGCTGCCTGAGTCATTCCGCTTGGAGGAGGCCCCCAAGTTTTTCAGCGCGCGCCTGCCAGGCGTGCTTGCTGTGCTTGTCGCCGTTGCCGCACAGTCGCGCAGCGTGACGTGAGTCTCTCTTTCATGATTTGTTTATGTATTTCTTTCTTTCTTTCTTTCTTTCTTTCTTTCTTTCTTCCCTCCCTCTCTCCCTCCCTTTCTTCCTTCCTTCCTTCCTTCCTTCCTTCCTTCCTTCCTTCCTTCCTTCCTTCCTTCCTTCCTTCCTTCCTTCCTTCTTTCTCTCTTTCTCGCTTTCTCTCTTTCTTTCCACACTGTTTGACGCACTGTGTCACTGTTTGAAGACCTCGCGCGCAGTGAGGGAAATCTGAGCCCCTGCAGGAGTGAGGTCGATCCTCACGAACAGTGCTTTGCAGGTTGCAGTTGACCTGAAGCCTGCTCCGGCTAGTAGCTATTTGAGCTTGCTGGAGGCCGAGGCTGCTGCGTGGCAGCAGTGGTTCGGAGAATTGACGGAGCGGCTGGCGCGGACAGAGGAAGAGAACCGCGCGGCAGTCCGCCCCGTGCGCAGCACAAGCACATTTTGTCCTCTGAATGCCCGCGTAAAGAACGTGCGATGTGTGGGAGAATGCCCAATGCCATTTTGATGGGGCTAGCCACTGGAAGAGCAGGGGCCATGTTCAGTTTGCAGGTTTGTTTGTCTCACTCCCCAAGTTCCTGGACTTTAAACTTTTTGGGAAAACCATGTTTAATGGTGAACAAAAAGTTTGAACTTTTTTTGGCCCATCAAAGGGTGAGTTGTATAGTTGTTGGTTTGACCCTGAGGTGCTGACCGATCGGTTCTCTGGCGGCACGCGCAGACCTACCTGGAGGGGGCAGTGGCAATTGAGGCTGGCGAGAACCCTCTCAGCCAGAACGCCATCCGTGGCGGACTTGGGCGGCTGTATGAGATGGCCCTCAGCGATTGGTCTGTGTCCTTGCCGCCGCTCATCACGGAGTGCCTGAGACGGCAGCCTGGCTCACATGCTGCGCAGCTCTTTGCCGATGCGTCTTCTTGTGTTGTGTGGAGGAAGCAAACCCGTTCTTCTTGCTGCAAGCCTAGGTTCGCAGTGGAGAGAGACCTGCCCCACGAAGCAATCGCTGTGCTGGTGGTGGTGGACCTCGGCGGGTGCACGCGAGTGAGCCAGTCCATGGAGGACGCTTTGAAGGTTGTGCTCAAACACGCCCCGGGGGCCAAACTCGTTTTCGAGCCGGCCAAGCTCAGCAAGGGAGGTGCCAAAACCTCTGAGTGGGCCGCAGACGTGGCAGAGGTCGGGCTGTCGTGTCATATGTTCCACGGAAGTCGGAGAAGCAAAACGAAGCCGCCGTCCCCCTCCCTTGGTTTGGACTTTTGCTTGAGAAACTCGCAGCCGGAGGTGCCAGAAGAGCCGGATATGCAAGACGAAGAGATGCCGGATGCTGTGGTAGGTTTGGAGAACCTTCCGGATTTGGGCGCGAGCGGCTGTGCCCACCCTTCTCAGAAGAAAAGGACATCTGTGCTGGAAGCCAGCCTTGTCACTTGTTGGCTTGACCTATTTGGGATGACAGGGTTGAACAGGGGGTCTCAGCTGCTAAGGGAATGGGACCGCCCCACAAGAACCCTGTCATTGTATGTCCTGTGGAAACATTGTCCCAAATGGCTTTCCTCTTCTCCCTGGACCCATTCAGCGCACGAGGAGAACGTCGCAGAACGACTTTGCGCAGACACTGCGGCAGCGATTGACCAAGGGGTATGCCCACGAGTCTGTCAGCTCCCACGCCGCATGTATGACTCCAGCCGTATGCTCTTGCTAACTGGATTTTTCTGGGCACGCTGTAGTTGAGATGTGGAAAAAACATTCTATAAGGAGCTCAACTGGCCAGACTCATAACAAGTGTTATTCTGTTCCTGATCTTCGAGGGTTAGGAGTTGCAGCTTGGACAATGGCGCAGGCCACAGGGAAGGCGCAAGTTTGACAGGGCTACTGTTTTCTGAGGTGGCCCTTGTACAAGGTGAGCGACAATATGGCAAGCAAGTTGGGTTCGTGCAGCCGTTTTGAGGACAACTTGGAGTAACCTTTCTGGGTTCTATGTGCGTTGAAGTAGACAGGGCGCAAGTGTCCCCACAGAGGGCCCTTCCCAAGGCTTTTCCTTCGATGAGCCGCGGAACGGGCGGCGGGTGTCGGCTGGGTTCATCCTCGACGATCTCGACGGAGCGGCTCAGCTACCAACAGCGCCATCTCTGTGGAAAGAGGTTGTTTAGTGCAAGGCATGCCTGTTCTGCTCCACGCAGGGATGTAATAGTTCGTTGCTCCTGGTTGCACGGGTTACGTCGTCCCCTTGGCCATAGCGTTTCAATTTTTTCTCGGGCTTTACCTTTGTAGAGCCGGGGAAGACGGCTGACGGAAGTTCAACAAAATGTCTGAAGTATAGCTCTCTTTCTCTTTCCCTTTCTCCTTCTCTTGCTCTTTTGTTTCTCTTGCTCGTGCTCTTTCTCTTTCTCCTTTGCTTTGTCGCGCCTTTCCTTTTGTCTGTCTTTGTCATTCCCTTCTTTCCCTTGATCTTTTTCTTGTAAGCACGGAAGTTCCGTCTAAACTTCCTTGACGATTGCTGCAGGATTCTAACGACTGGGCCTGGAACACGTTGGCGGAGGGCTTGCTTGGCCCGTACAAGTTGCCGGCGGAGATCGTGGTCACGGGGGCAAAAGCCGCGAGGTCTTGCCGGGAAAGCCAAGTCCCATTGCGGACGGACTTCCGACGAGCAAGCGCCGGCGACCGGCATCAGAAGGGCAGTGGGTCTTGGAAACAGTTCTGCCTTGACCTTGCAGAGAAGCTCCCAAAGTACCACAAAAGAGGGCTCTTTCTTTGCTCCTTGCTGGGGAATGAAGGAGCGGACTCGGGTTTTCAGGAGGCGTTTGACGAGTGAACTTGTTTTTTCTATGTCTAGCTGCCAGGCTTTTGCTTGTCATAGCCTTTCCGTCTCGCTTTCTTTGGCTCTTAGTTTCTTGCCTCTTGTCCTTCCATTCTTTGTTCTAGTCTGTTATAGTTTGACGAGCGAACTTGTTTTTCTATGTCTAGCTGCAAGGCTTTTGCTTCAGCCTTTCCGTCTCGCTTTCTTTGGTTCTTAGTTTCTTGCCTCCTGTCCTTCCATCTTTTTGTTCTAGTCTGTTATATCCCGCCTAGCACGTGATGTTGTCCTTGCTCTTTGTTTTTTTTTCTTTCTCCGGTATCTTTCTTGTTCTTTCGGTTCTTCTTCTTTCTGCGTCTCTTGCTCTTCGCTCGGACCTCGCAACGAAGTGCGACGCAGGAGACGCAGTGTCTGGGCTGGCTGCTGCTGCGGCCACGTGCAGCAGCTTCCCCATGGGTTTCCTGTACGTGGACAGCCGGGAGGCGTCGCGAACGGTGGCGAGCGCTGCTGGGCGCCAACTAAAATTTCTCAAAGCCATCTAAATCTGGAGGGACCCCCATGCGTCGATGTCATGATTTTCGAGGGGGTACAAAAGAGCCGCAAAACAGAGAGCTTTTTTCCATTCTTGCGAGAGCCGTTTTGGCGCCACAGCTCTCGTTTTGCTCCCCCCCCCCCCCGCCGCAGGAGGCGTCGATTTGGTTCTATGTGGCTTGGCGGTTTCTCCATGGTTGGGGCTAAGGTAGAGTTGTTTTTCTAGGCAAAGCACAGGTATTATGTGTCCACGGGATTGGTCAAACTCGAGCCGCGAAAGGCCGGCGATTGGACCACGGAAGCGCGCGCGACTTTTTTTGAGTTTAGACTTTGCATGGTGTTTAGATCGCGGTGCCAACCTGCGTCTCGCTCATTTTGATTGCGCGGGTTCCCTCTGGCCTGAATGGTACTTTCGTTCGGCAGGCCCAGACAGCGCTTCCAAATTTGATTGCTGGCAAGGGCCAGCAGCAATTCCTCAACATTAGACGGCGATTGGCAAAGTTCCCAAGCCCTGCCCATCCGAGATATGTCACTTCCTTCGTATTTCCATTGCTCCGCGAATGGATCCTGCGGGATCGCGGTCTGATCGCGATCTGATCTTGATTGGCCGGCGATTGCGGAATCCCCGAAACAATAAGTTTGCGCAGCTCCATGGTAAAGAGCAGCAGCCCCCTGTCGGACGCAAAGCCGGCGTGCTGAGGTGAGACTCACCTGGGAGGCCGCAGAGGCCATCAAGCGCGAGCAGGTGAAAGTGCCGGGCTTCAACCCAAATGCATCGAGCAAGGGGTCTGTCAATGTGACCCGCGAGGTTGCCACTCTGACTGCTGGATTCCGCATCCTTGGCGTGTCGCCGCAGGGAGCGCTGATCTTGCCGTCTGAGATCCTGCCACAGCACTCCAGCCAGGGAGTCATCAGCTGCATCCAGAAGCTGCGAGAGCAGACCAAGAACATGGTGCTGGCGCAGGAAGACGGCAGTGGAGCTCAGACAGGCTCCGTATATTTTTTAAACCCACCACTGCGAATCGAATAACATGTCACAAGGGTGCAGCTCCCCTTTTGTCGCAAAACTTCCAGCTTCGCAGGCGCTACGGAAAACAAGCAGAAGCTGGGCTCGGAGGGGTCGATGTTCGCCTCGCTGGATGCGCTCACGCAGAATTGGACGGTGATGGGCAAGAAGGAGCTCGCCGTTGGCATCTCGGTGATGTCTCTGGAGCACAAGAAGGCCAGCTTGCCTGGTCTGTTTATTCCGCCAAGCCCCCGCAAGGTCTGAACGCTCGAGTGCCCTACAAACACCAGAAGCACCTCCCAACAAAAAAACAGGCGCGGACCACCTAACCATCGAGCCATCAAACCGCCGCGCCACGCCATGTGTCTTGAGGTAACTTGTTGAAGAAAGCGAACCCATAAAGTTGGGAAACTCAGGCTCGTGTGACGGGCCGACGGGCTTTGGGTATTGTTGCTATGCGGGGTGAAAAGACCAGCCGCAGGGACAAGAAGCTGAGCATAGATTGTCTTCGCGCAGGCATTACGCTAGTTAGTTCACTCTGGAGGTTGCTGACGCTTAAAGACAGCCACACGTAAACAGAGGGGTTTCTTGGTGAAAGCCGTTTGGTGCTTTGGCAAATGTTCTGACACCGCAAGGTTTGCGCACCGAGTGCAGGTTGGCTGCTGGTAAACCTGCTCAAACCCCCTTTTCCCCAACGTGACATGAGATCGGAGCAGCCCTTGCAGGACGGCCGCCGCGGCTTGGCCCTGTTCAACGGGCAGGGAGAGCAGGTGATCAAAGCCCCGCTGCTCGATCGCATCTTTTCAACGGGGATTAGGAGACACGCAGCCACTTATCCACTTACCACCGACGTTTAGCTGTCAAAGCCTGTATCAAGGGGTGGACGTAGTGTGTGCAGAAGAGTGCGAGCCCTGCATCTGAGGCTGAAGCTGGCCGAAGTGGCTCAGACCATGTCGGTAGTCCCCGCCTCCGACATGGGGAAGTACCCCTCGTGCGAGGGGACGGCGCCTCGCTGGGAGGGCTCAGAGAGCTGCTTTTCCCAGTGACACGGCCGGTGTCGGCCCATCAGGTTGCCTTGGCCATGCTGTTTGAGGTGCGGGGGTCAGCCTTGTTTGAGCCATTTGAGCTGGGCAGTTTGTTGGGGGAGGTGAGAAGGTGGTGACTGCAAGTCATGCTTTCATTTCTTCCACACTTGGATCTCACACGTAGGTAGACCTAACAGGCAGCCCAGGCTCCAATTTGTGCTTGCGCACTTCACTTTCTAAGGACTGGTCGGTGACGGGCAGTGCTGACAAAGTCTGGGTTGCCACGGGCGATCAGATCACGACTGCGGAGAAGCTGGTCAAGGGCTTCGACCTGGGGCAGCCGCACAAGCTGCTGTACGGCCACAGCGCGACGGTCTCCAGCACCAAGCGGGCGCCTTTGCTGCGCGAAGTTTCACAGGGGCTGGCTATTGTTTGGCGACGGGGAAGCGCTAGGCTTGTGTCTGAAGGGCGCCCCTGTTTTTGAACACGTTTGGTGGGAAACAAGAGTTGGCGACACCAGACGCACGCGTCGCGCACGCGCATTGGGCGAGCGGCTTGTGCGCGCGAACGGCCTTTTCAATGGTTCGCGTGGCAGTTCTTGCATGGGCCTGCGCGCTTGCATTTTCTTGGTGAGCAAACCTATTTGGCAATCGTTTTTTGCAGGCAGCCCAAAGCCTCAAATGGAAATACGGGTTTGACTCTTCAGGACCCTCATGGCTTTCGCGCGTTTTGCCCTTTGAGCTTCCCATGAATGTGTCAGGAGGCAAAGGGATGTGGAAGCCCATATCATAACAGGGGTTCCGTATGACTTGTTGCCCAACGAAACAAGTGGGTGTATTCACTGGGTTCGAAAAAAAGGTTTTTGGTGGCTTGGCACCCGTTTGGTGTTGCGTGAAGTGTCCCATTTACCCTCCACAAGCACCATAAATTTAACTCCCCGAGCCACCAATCCCAACCACAAAGGGATTGGACCCTGACAGAGTTGCCTTTTCCAAAGGGATGTTCTTTCAGTCCAATGTCACCAGCTTGATGCGAAGCTAAAGCCAACCGCAGCTGCCACCAATGTCTGATCCATATCGGTCCGATTTTTTCTTTTGAGTGTGCCCTTAGAAAGCCTTTCAGGCACCGGTTTTCAAAGGACAAAAGCTCCCATTTGAGAGTCATCCGAATGGTCCTTGTAACCAAGCATGAAGGGGATGGCCTTGTGTCTTAGTGTTGCCCTATGTGAGAGCTTCGCGTTGGAGTTCGCGAAAGATGCGAAAGTTCTGCGTAAGGGTGGTTTGCTAAGTGGAAGATGCAATGACAATGATGATCCGTGTGTATTTGCCGGCAGCACGCGCAGAATGCACAAAGTTAGTCGGAGGAAAGCGCGGCCTGCAGAATGTGCCAGGAAAGGCGATCTCGGGTACTACACTGGAACCGAAAAGCATTTGGAACTGAAAAGTAGTAGCAGCTTTCGAGCTGGGGCTGCGGAAGTTTCACTTCATGCACATACTTGCATATTGAACTGTTGGAACTTGCAAGCCGGACTGCAGAAGTGTACTCCGGATGCTATTTTCATTTGTGATGAATGTTGCGAAAGCACCCCTGCGACGGATGCCGCGCAAGTTAGCTTTCTCTCCACGAAGATAGCCACTTGTCTAACGACCATGCCCTTCAGTTTACAGAGCGGAGAACACATTCAAGTTGCATTGCTGAGGTCAGCTTCAAGCCGATCGTGCCTCTCGCCGTGGTCGGCAAGCCGGACAAGGCAGACTGCTGGTCCCTTCTGCCTTTGATGGGCAAAGAGCCCGCGGCTTTTGCAAGATGGTGCCGGCTCATCTCCGTGAACGCCGCCCCGGGCGCCGGAGAGTTTTTCATGTCTCCCGTGCAGAAGTCCGCGTTGCTGCACTTGTGCCTGTGCAGCGACCTCGAGATGAAGAGCGGCACGGCAGTTCTGGTTGTGTGAGAGTGGCTGCAGCAGCTGCTCCGTGAGAGTGGCTGCTGCAGCTGCTCAGCTGCTCCGTGAGAGAGGCTGCAGCAGCTGCTCCGCGCCTGAGGCTGTGCAGAAGCCCCCTGTGTCCCAAACACTCCCCAAAAAACATAGACGCCTTTTCATCGCAAAAGGCCAATGCCCCATGGGCCACCCCCATCTCAAAAGTCCAGGTTCTCATTGAGCAGCTCAGCCGGCGACTTCCCAGCCGTGGTTAGCAGGCGTGCCAGACTGGGTAACTGAGCAACAACTATCAATGATATTTCGCAGCCAAAGTGAACTTAGAGGTGATCGTGTGTGTGTGATTGTTTTCAAGCTGGGTCTGCCCAAGTGTACTTCGCGCACGACTACAGTTGCACAGCTGCGATGTTCGAGCTGGAGCTGCGAAGGTGTACTTTGTGAATTTTGATAGTTTTCGAGCCGGAGCTGCCCAAGTGTACTTTGTGTGCCAAATCTGCCCTGAAAAGTTGAGATTTTTTAGTTGGAGCTGCCCAAGTGAACTTCGTGTATTGTTGTGCACTTCGTGTATTGTTTGTGTTTGAGTTGGAGCTGCCCAAGTGTTTGTTGTGCGCAACACTTGTACTGAAAGGTCGCGATTTTGAGGCTGCAAATACGGGAAGCGCGACACGCAGTAAAAAACCATGGTAGCGCAAAAAGCAACGACAACGAGGTTTTTTGCACAGCCTCAGACAGAGTGTTTGCAGGCCCCGACTGCCGCTGGCAAGGCTGATTTCGAGGGGCGCCAGGTGCTGCGAGGGCTTGATAGCCACAGTTTGGGGTTCTCTTCGGCACCAGCTTGTCAGTTCTCCAAAGACTGCACCGGCGCGACCCGGTGTCACTTGTCGGTGGCCGTGTCTGCTTGTTTTGTGACAGCTTCACTGTGGCCTGAGATTTGCACGGCCGCTTGCCCTCCTGTCCAAGTTCACTGTGAGCAATTGAGGAAATCGTGTTCCAGGACCCTTCATGATGGCGGACAGGAGGGCTGCTACGAAGCCACACTTCGGAGCAATGAGTCGCCCGCAAGCTGGCAGGGCTCTTTTTGAGAGGCAGTGGCCCCTGTGGAGCGAGCTTGCGCCGGCGAGCAGAGATTTGCGAGCAGATGTTGCGAAGGCTTGATAGCCGCAGTTTGGCAGCCTCATTTGCGAAGTCCATTTTTCAGGGTGCTCGACTCGACACGGTGTCGCTTGCCAGTGGCCTGCCTCGGTGGCGTATGTTTGAGTCAACTGGCCCACCACCTCAACAGGCTGTGGCTTGGCATTTCCGCGACTGTCCGACTGGCGTTGATTTTTGTGGCCTTGCGGTGGCGTCCTACCCTCCTGCCCAACCAACCTCCCATATTAGAGGGCTTCAGTTGTCCAAAATCGACCTTGTGACCTTTTTGGGTTTTTCAATTGTGGCCCAACTTCAATCAGAGCCCCCAAAAGGTTAGACTTTTATTTCTGGGTCCTTTGGGCAAACTCGTGTTCCAGGGCCCCTCAGTCTGACTCCATGTTAGCAGACAGGAGGGTAACTACGAAGCCACATGTCGAAGCAGCGAGTCGCGTGCAGATTACCGCATGCAGGGGCTGGCAAGGTGGATTTTGGCTTGATAAGTTCAGTTTGGCAGCCCCTTTCGCCACCAGCTAGTGGCGATCCACTCTTGCAGGAAACTGCCGGTTCGACGCGGTGTCACCTGCCAGTGGCCTGCTCGGTGCTTGCGGCCTGAGGTGTTGAGTGGGCGCTGAGAGTAGTTACCCGTCTGCCCAACCTCCAGTTGTCCAACACCGGCCTTTTTGATCTTCTAATTTTCAATATTGGCCCAATGTTAGCCACAGCCCCCGAAACATTACCCTTTTCATTTGTGGGTCCTGTGGGTGAGAGGGATGAAAATCGTGTTCCAGGCCCCTCAGCCTGATTCCTTGTTAGCAGACAAAAGGACTACGCAGAGAGATTGGGCCGGCAATCAGAGATTTGCGAACAGACATTGCGAAGGCTTGATAGCCGCAGTTTGGCAGCCCCTTTTGCCACCAGCTTGTTTTTTTGCGAGGGGAGGTCCACTTTTCCAGCCTGCGTTGGTGCTACTGCGACAGCGGCGCCGAATTGGGCGCACGTACCCGCCTGTCCAACCTCCTGTGTAAAAAAGAAGCTTGTCCAGGATGCGCTCAGTCTGATTCCATGTGAAAGGACAGGAGGGCAACTACCAGCCATCCTCAGACCAACGAGTCTCAAAACCAATCGACCGAGGCAGATGACAAGAGTGTTTGGACACCCCAACCACAAGCCGGGCTGGTGGGGCTGATTGCAAGAGGCAGCGGCCCCTATGGAGAGAGTTTGAGCTCGAAGATATTTGCGAACTGATGTTGAGAGGGCTAGATAGCCGCAGTGTTTGTCAGCCCCTTTCGCCACCTTGTGTTTGCTTGAGGGGAGGTTCAGTTTCCCAAGGGCTGCGCCGGTGTCACCTGTCAGTGGCCGCGCCTTGTTGCTTTTGCGACGGCTGCCAGCTGCGAGCGTAAAGTCATGCTGTTGGTTGCGCTTGGTCCCCCAAGCCTGGAGGGTAGGTTTCGATGATCATTTCCATACAGGGGGGCGAATCCTAGGCAATGTCACACTCAGCCAGCTGTCCTACTTCCCGGCGCGCTCTGGCCAGGCCTGTGACGTGGCTTTTTGTCAGTCTCGAAGACACTCAAAAGGAACGCCACCAACTAGAGAGGTTCCCGTTTTTGGTAGAACATTTTTCTTGGTGGAAGCTCTCTTTTCTTGACACTGGCAAGGTATTGTGTTGGACTCCCTTCTTATTCAGGGTTCAAGAACATGGTGAAAAGGGAGTCCTGGCACAATCGATGAGCTAAAGCGCGTCAAAGAACACACGAACGCACACGCACAGACACACTCATATGCTCGCACGCGTTTGCGCATGTGCAGCTTTTGAGGTGTCACAAGAGGTTGCTGCAGTTTCCTTACGGAGCCCCAGCCTTTGGGACCCTATCTTTGATGAGATGACAAGGGCTGTTAAGTTCTGGCTTGGTTTTGGGAGGGAAGGTTCTGATGCCTGCGTCGTAGGTCCATGGGACCTGCGAAGAGCCAGTGCCAGACCAATTCGATGACTCCAAGGCAGCCGCCAGCCGCCAGCCTTCTCGTTTTCTGTTTTCTGGCTAGTCGCTTTTTGTCGGTCTTGAAGACACTCAAAGGGAACGCCGCCAACTAGAAAGGTTCCCATCTTGAAGAGACAAACTCATTCGTCTTGGTGAAACTTTGTTCTCTTGAAATTGGTGAGGAATTGTCTTGGACTTGCTTCCTCAGAATTCTAGAGCACGGTGAGATATGGGTATGCTTCAAAACAAGGGTGTCCCCAAACAATTGTAGCTTCACTTCCCTTTCCCTTTCCGAAGCTGAGCTAAAGCACATAAAGGAACACACAAAGACACATTCAAAGGACTCATCGCACGCATTTGCGCATGTGCAGCTTTTGAGGTGTCACAAGAGGTTGCTGCAGTTTCCTCACGGAGCCCCAGCCTTTGGGACCCTATCTTTGATGAGATGACAAGGGGCTGTTAAGTTCTGGCTTGGTTTTGGGAGGGAAGGTTCTGATGCCTGCGTCGTAGGTCCATGGGACCTGCGAAGAGCCAGTGCCAGACCAATTCGATGACTCCAAGGCAGCCGCCAGCCGCCAGCCTTCTTGTTTTCTGTTTTCTGGCTAGTCGCTTTTTGTCGGTCTTGAAGACACTCAAAGGGAACGCCGCCAACTAGAAAGGTTCCCATCTTGAAGAGACAAACTCATTCGTCTTGGTGAAACTTTGTTCTCTTGAAATTGGTGAGGAATTGTCTTGGACTTGCTTCCTCAGAATTCTAGAGCACGGTGAGATATGGGTATGCTTCAAAGCAAGGGTGTCCCCAACAATTGTAGCTTCACTTCCCTTTCCCTTTCCGAAGCTGAGCTAAAGCACATAAAAGAACACACAAAGACACATTCAAAGGACTCATCGCATGCATTTGCGCATGTGCAGCTTTTGAGGTGTCACAAGAGGTTGCTGCAGTTTCCTCACGGAGCCCCAGCCTTTGGGACCCTATCTTTGATGAGATGACAAGGCTGTTAAGTTCTGGCTTGGTTTTGGGAGGGAAGGTTCTGATGCCTGCGTCGTAGGTCCATGGGACCTGCGAAGAGCCAGTGCCAGACCAATTCGATGACTCCAAGGCAGCCGCCAGCCGCCAGCCTTCTCGTTTTCTGTTTTCTGGCTAGTCGCTTTTTGTCGGTCTTGAAGACACTCAAAGGGAACGCCGCCAACTAGAAAGGTTCCCATCTTGAAGAGACAAACTCATTCGTCTTGGTGAAACTTTGTTCTCTTGAAATTGGTGAGGAATTGTCTTGGACTTGCTTCCTCAGAATTCTAGAGCACGGTGAGATATGGGTATGCTTCAAAACAAGGGTGTCCCCAAACAATTGTAGCTTCACTTCCCTTTCCCTTTCCGAAGCTGAGCTAAAGCACATAAAAGAACACACAAAGACACATTCAAAGGACTCATATTGGGGAAGCCACAAGGAATTGCTGCAGTTTCCTCGCAGAGCCCCAGCCTTTGGCCGCTGCCTGGGACATTTCGGGCCGTGAGGGGCCCTTAATTTTTGAGATGGTTTTGGGGGACACAAAGGGAACTGTTTAACCCCCGTCAGTTCTGGCCTGGTTCTGGGAGGGAAGGTTTTGATCTGCGGGCAACTGCTGGCGCAGCCCCAATTGTCCCTCATGACACCAAGCAGTCCGGCCAGTGTGTTGCAAGAACTGAAAGGCTGACAGCACAAGTGGCTCTCTCTTGTGAGGTTTTTTTCGGGTGGCCGAAAGCCCGTCACTCTCTCGCTGGTTCCTTTCTTTCCTCAAGACATCTTAAGCAACCACCCACATACGGTGTCACACACGCGTTCTGTCTCCCAACTGTGCAAGTTTCCATCCAACGAACTATTTCCAGTAGGTGTGTTTTTAGGAGGTCCAGCCCTTGCTGGAAACCAGCGCCTTCTTGGTTTTGGGTTCTGATGCTCGTCTCACGGGCCAGTGAGCGAAACCTGGCAACTTCATGCGCGATCTTCAAGGCGCGCTTGAGTGAGGGGGATTTGCGGAGGTTTTCACAGGCCTTGTCTTGCTGCTTGGCCCAGCCGCAGGGCTGCAGTCGTTTCCCGCATCCTGGCATGAAGCCATGAACTTGCCAGATGAGCTGCCACGGATGCCGGTGCTGGCGGCCGAGTCCGACTTGCCTGGCGTGCTGCCAAACCTTTTCACAGAGACAGGGCCAGTGAGAGCACCAAAGGCGACTGCAAAGCGAAGTGCGCGGAAGAGAGCGACTGCAGAGCAAGCCGACCAGGAAGTTGCGCAGATACAAGCTGCCTCCGTGATCACCCCGCCGATCACCGCGCCAGCCGCTGAGGCAAAGGCTAACGCGAAGCGCAGTGCGAAGAGGAAGAAGAAGACTGCAGAGCAAGCTGTTCAGGAAGTTGCGCCTGCCTCTTTGGCCACCATGCCAGCCACTGCGCCAAAGACCTCTGCAAAGCGCAGCGCAGAGAACCCGAAGAACAAGAAGACTGCCGAGCGCGCCGGCCAGGAAGTTGCGCAGATGCCTGCCGCGAAGCGCAAGGCGAAGAAACAGAAGGTGCAAAAGGATGGCCAGGGAGGTGTGCAGATGCAGACGGCAGTGAAGGGCGTGAAGCTTGCTAGGAAGGCTGTCAGAGGCAGGTCACGTGCCAAGGCTGCGGCGTAGATCAGCTGATCCATGAATGCAAAAATGCATGCTCGCTCAGTTTGTTGGGCTTTGGTGCTGCTGCGATCGCATTGTTGGGGTGAGATAACCATCAGAAACAAGTCTGTTGGGTGGCTGATGGCATCTAGAGATCACCGCTTGGATCTGACACCCCGGGAAAGATTTTGACAGACACCGTGCAGCCCACAGTTTTGTTGTCTGTGCTTGGCGCTGTTGGATTCTCGGCGCAGGTGCGTTTCCTCGTGGATCAGTCCGCGACATGCTTTGCGGGCTCAGGCAGGCTTGCTGACAGGAGCGAGTGAGAGCTTGTGTGTCGTTGGGTTTTAGCGTCAGACGTAGCGTTGCTTGCCAAGATCCTTGCAAGATGAAGCTTTTGGTCCCACTTTGCCAGTTTGTTCCGTGTCCCGCGCGCAGCAGCATTTTGTTTTGTGTTTTTCTTAGTTGCCCCGCTTCCAAGCCTCCAAGCGCCGCGGATTCCAGCTTGGCCATGAGCCGTGCATTATTTCAGAGGTGAAGCTCGCAAGTTTCTCAGCACGAAGAGAGAGCTTTCTTATTGTGAGATGCGGTTGACTGGATGTCGCCTTTCTTGAGCCATAAGGCAAGCTCGTGTACAGTTGTGGCGAAACACCTTGTGCCGCTGCTTCGCTGTTAAGGCTGGGCTTAAGCGTCAGCAGTGGGCAGCCTGGAGGTGCGAGGTGCCGAAAATCTCAGCGTTCAGGCGGGGTGACGCATCGCAGCTGTTTGCCAACCGCCTCTGCGTTCGCTTTTCTGTTGCAGTCTGAGTCTAAAGTGACGGCTGTGGCATTGCAACTTATTTAACACGGCCCGGCCGGGCCCGGCCGTCCCCGAACATGAACTTAGAATTAGTGAGATGTTGGTGGCGGGCTGCTGTGGCTCACCCTTCCAGGTGCGCTTCTTCAGAAGCGCTCTTTCCAGATCATCAAAGTGAGCATTCCGGATTTTCAGCCCTTGGTTGTCCAGGATGTTGTGACTCTTAAAGACGACGGCAGTGCCGTAGCAGCATCTAGCCCGTGCCGTGACAGTTGCACTCCACCGCTGCTTGTTGTTCTCACAGTTGTGATGCTCCAGCGTGCAAGTGCTTGTTGAGCTGAGCTGCTGAGGCTTCAAGATCACATACATCAACTGGGGCGGCAGTCTTGACATGTCCATCCATGCGGCCACCCTTAACGTCTCAATCCTGGAGCCTGAGGATGCGGGTGAGCGCACGCACGAGGCGGCGGCTGCTGCCCAGGCTGATTTCAGACATGTCTTCTACGGTGCGATGAGCCCACTCAGCCCCTGGGCAAAGCCATCGATTCCTGACACGCCGCTACTCACACGGAGACACACACGCGCGCGCAACTCCAAGTTCTGTCTTCTCTTCCGGCCAATGAGGCGAGGCTGTGAGCAGTGTCATCCACAAGAACTTGACCATGAACGCGCAGAACAAAAAAAAGAAACTGCCTGACTATGCAGCCGGCTCAGCAGCATAAGCAAAAATCAGCAGACAGTTTTGTTGCGTGGCAGTGCTCTGTGTTTGTGTCACGGCATGTGTGAGGCCGCAGTTGTCTTCAGCGAGTTGCACGCGGCCGCAGTGCTGTCCTGGGTGGCGTCGCAGGGATTGCTGCCTGCGCCGCTCGGCTTCTGTCACAAAGCTCACAGCGCTCATCTTGATGTTGTTCAGACTTTTGTCAACTGCTTTACGCCACTTCCGCGCCACTGCATTCATGTTGATTGATGTTTCAGCGAGATAACCGAGAGTGCCTTTTTCCCAGTGCCTGCCGCCACTTCCCCATCGTACTTGTCAGTTCTTGTGATGAGGATGCGCTTGACAAAGTACAGCCTCAGCGACGCCGAAGTGGGTGGGCACACGTGTCATGTTGCTTGGAGTGACAGCCCGTTGACCGCGCCTTGGAAGCCTTGGAATGCTTTGGTGTCAGTGGTTTTACTTGCTTGAGGAGTTTGGCTGCGCCGCCTAGCCACAACTGCTCTCTTCCCCTGAGGACTTTTAGTGCCTCACGGGGGACGACTACAGTCCCTCAGCACGTGACATCCGGATCCAGGTCAGCCTCTCTCAGTCTGAGTACCAAGGCGGGAGGTCAATTCTGGCGGAGCAGAGCCGCTCGATCCTCAATCAGCGGGAGAGGGTTGTTCGGGCACGCATCTTGGACTACCAAGAGGAGGTTGCAGCCTGCGAGGAAGAGCTGGCCAGGATTAAGCGCGTGCGTCAAGGCACCATGTCCACAAGCGAGGCATCCTCCTTTCCGTAGCACGTTCCCCGTTGTTGCCGCCGTATCCCAGGCATAGAGTTTTTGCGGATGCGGGCAAATGCATTTCGGCGCTCCTTCAAGCGTGCTTGTGCCGGGGCTCAATGGCCAGAGTGTTTTCGCTTGGGTTCGAACAGCGTGCGAGTCCGGCCAGGCAGTGCGCAGTGACACGGTGGAGGCACGAGTGCAGGGACTGGTGCTTTTGCCGGGCTTCCGCAACAAACGCAGATTGCCTTACAGCCAGCCAGCTTGCCATCCTTTTTGAGAAAACATTATGGCCTGGCTTTCAAGTCAAGGAGCCCCCTCTTGCATCGCCCACATGACGCGTTCATGCTTGCCAATAGTCAGCGCTAACTGCTGACCTGGTGATAGTAATCAACCGGGAAGCGGCAAACTTCATCCTTGCATACCAACTCAACGCTTCGCAGTATCACAGTGCCTTTGTGTCTCGCTGTTCCGTGCACAAGCTGGCTGCAGCAGCTGGCCCCCTCCACAGCTCAAGATATCAAACTTTGCTTGTGCGCAAGCAGGTCTGTGGGAGGCGGGTTGGAATTGCCTTAGGTGTTTGCAGACAAAGCATTATGCCGAGTCAACAAGATAAATGGGTGCCGGCTCTGAGTTTGAAATTGTTGCAAGCGGCAAGCAACTTCATCAACATCCCTTGGCTTTTCTTTGGGTCTGCCACATGCCTGGCAGCAATGGAGTTGCCAGACGCCTTGCCGGACTTGCCTGCAGCGCCGCATGGGCTTCGCTCCGGCGTGTTTCGCGGAGGGGGCGGCCAGCTGAGCCGTCAAGCGCAGTTCATTCTGGCCTCGCTGGCATCAGCTTTCGAACAAGACTATAGCAGCGTGGCCCGTGTGTTAGGCATGCCTGCACAAGTTAGGCTCCCAGGTTTCTTAAGTGCAATTACAGGACTTGACCGTTCTGTGGTGAGCCGACACTTGCAGCATTTGCTCGACGAACCTTGCATCCGAGATCCAGTCAGTTCAGGAGGGAGGAAACGCAAGCTCTCTGAGAACGATTTGCCTACTGAGCTTCCCGATTTACCCCAAGAGCCACCAGCTCCTATTGAGGAGCTTTTTGAGCCAGAGCATGACGAAGAAGCGGGCGCAGCCGCCGCCGGTTCACACATGCCACAGCACAACTGTGCGGCAGTCCGCGCAAGTCCTGTTCTTCACGGGCTTGACTTTGGCACGTGCCTTGGCTTGATGGCAACTTCAGACTTCAGAGCTTCACAAGATATTATGTTCAAACTCCAATGTTGGCAAGCGAAGGAATGAAGAGGCCGCGTCCTGGAAGCACATTCTGCAATCCTGGCGCTCAGCAGCGCTTGCCGTTCAGGAGTCTAATGAGCCGTGCGTGTATCGCGGCTTGCACCAACTTGAAGGGCCAGCTCGGAATATGGCTGTCGGCCTACGGCTAGCAGGGCTGGCGTTACGGGTGATCACCGACGGGCTTTCCATGGACGTGTTTCCGCAGTTGCTGGACTGGCTCGACTCATGGCTGCCGGGGGAAGTAGGACAGCGTGGCTGTGCATGTTTTCTAAAGAACGAAACTCTCTAACATGATGTTTGGCTCAGTTTGAGAACGATGCTGCAGGAGAAATTAACCACAGCAAGGCCTTCATCGCACGATTTCGGAGCAGCGCGCTGCGGACATTGCGGCGCTTTGTTTGGTGGGATTTGCACGCTCGCTTGCCAGCGCTGGGTCTACCCTCAGATTATGTTTGTGTGTCCGACGGAGTGACCATTGCCTCTGGGGTGCCTCTCCATGTGCATTTGTTCATTCAGCAAGGCCGCCGTGGCCTCCAGTATCACGTTGCAGGCATGCAGCCAGTTGCCACCGTGGGGGCGGTCGCCTGTGAGGAAGACCCGGATGCCGGAAGATCAGCTTCCCTTTTGCGCTTTTCAACCAGGCCAGCCTTAGTGGCGCACTGCAGGATGATTGAGCAGCAATTTCGCATGGAATCCAATTTACGTTGGGCAGGGCGGGTGGGAGATGGGGCTGAGACTGGTATAGCTGAGCTCCAAGCTGAAAAGTTGGGCATTCAGGGGCGGCAGCGTGACCTATTTGGGCAGCTTGATGTGTGGCACAGCTGCGAAACGGCAGGCTTTCACGCAGACAACCTCCTCGCTCTCCAAGGCTTTCAAGTGAAGGAGGAGTACTTGGAACTGATGCGGAAGCTGCGAGCCAAGTTTCAATTTGGTAGCCACAGCGCCTTGCCAAAGGCGGTTGCCAAGAAATACAAGACCCCGTGCTCAGCCCTGCTGGCGCCTCACTCGGAAGCCACCAGGACGTTGAAGCACGAAAGTGTTTTGGCAGCCAACTCGCTTCTGCGGAATATTAGAAACCTGTGCTTGTGTCAAATGGTGAGCTTGCAGGCCGGCATCAACGCATCGGTGCAGGACTCCCGCGCAGCAGGACACACGCCCGGGCGCGCGTGTGGGCTGTGGACGCACGAGGCCAGATCCACCAGGGAAGAAGCCCGCTCTATGCTGGCCCCTTCAAACCTGCTTTTCTTGTGCTTGCGAGCAGAACACCGAAGCAGCGGGATCGTGCGCTACGGAACTTGGGCGCAGAAGATGCAGACGACATCCTCCGAGGCCTTTCTTCAACAAATGCTTACGCTGCAACAGATGCGACACTGCAAAGCTGCAGCGCAAGGCCTTCGTGGAACCTTGCGCATCTGGCAACTGATCCTCTCCATGTATGAGTCCAAAGACGGAGTGCATTGCGGTATTCCACGGGCCAACCGCATCAAAAGGACTGAGTTTAAGGCATTCATCACAACGTTTGCTATGCACACAGCTGGGCGGTATTATCCGCGAGGGACTGGCCGCCTGCTAGAACTCATGTTTCACGGCACCTGGGAAGGCATTCCTGCGGGCCTGCAGCGCGGTAAGTTACATGTGTTTGCAGAGCCAGTGAGGCCGAGCGACGCCCCCGCAAGGGACGCAGCGCTGGCGCGCCAGCGTGAAACTTCGCAGCAGTGCCGGGCTAGAGTGTTGAAGGACATTGGTCCTGCCTTGACGGCTTTCCTGAAGTGGTGTGGACACGAGCAACATTTTTTTCAGGCTCGCAGCGTTTTCCATTTCAGCTCCTGGCCTCAAAGTCTGAGGACGAGCAACGGCGTCTACAAACACCTCCAGAGCCAGAAGCCATTAAATACAGACATTTTGCCAGCAGGCCCAGCTGTGGAGTCCCAAGTTGCCATGGAGGAGGAGGACGTTGAAGGCGATGTAGCCCTTGACCCATCTTTGTTGTCAGGCCGGCAGTCGTTTTGATAGCCCCAACAAAAGGTGCTGCGAACCAATGGTGGCGACACATGGCGCGTGTAAACATTCGACAAAAAGTTTTGGCGGGTTTGTTGGTTTTCGTGAAACAGAAGGTTTCGCAGTTTGAGGTAAACCTTGCACGACAACAAGTTCCCGCAGTAGAATTTCACACCGTGTAATCTGCAGGCCATCAGAACTTGTATGGCATCCGCACGGACGGTGCCACAGTAGAAGCTGCGGTCATCGGCGCTGAAACAGCGCAGCCAGCCGATGCTGACTTTCACGACGGAGACGCTCCTACCTCCACAAGCACTGAAGTATCTTTGGCGCATTTTGATTGGACGTTAGGACTTTCACTTTTTGCCAGCTACAGTGCTTCCATCAGCCCATTAAAGTTAAAATTGTAGCAGAGGAGCGCAAAGCAGCTGAGGCATTTCCCGCCGCAGAAACTCTCTGGCAAGACAAAAGCACGGCGCGCAGTAGCTGCTTTTCCTTACCGTGCGACAATGACAAGTTTCTTGCCCACTCCATGCAGTCGATTGTTGCTGCCAGAAGTTCCCGAGCGCACCATGCTCATCGCTTTGGCATGGTCTTGCTAGTCAAGTCGGGTCGCCGCAGTCTCGTCTTTCAGGACGCCTGCCTTGCTGTGGCCTGCGTTTGGAGAAAGGTGGCCGAAGGCGAGGAATTTGGATCAGTGGCCGGGAGCTCCTTGATGCCCCTACCGAAGTTGCAGTGCGCAGCCTGCGCCGTAGCTCTATTTCAGGCGTGGCTTGTCCTGGATGCCAGTGTGTAGGCTGTAAGTGTATGGAAGCATGTCTGTGTGCGAAAATTTCCTGTGTCGCCACGAACTGCGACTGCGCCCTGCAAATTGTTCATGCTGCGGGGCCCTGTGAGGCCGCCTTGCTGCCACAGTGGAATGAGAACCGCGGCAAGTGCGTCAAGCCGAGCTGTCCGGTGATTGGCGATGAGAAAGCTTTCTTGCAGAAGTGCAACTCCACTCAAGCCATAGCATGCATTTTTGGTTAGCTGGCGTGCTAATTCCACCAGGAAACAGCTAGGCAAATCAACCGTGACGCAGTGCATGCTGGGAAGGATTGTGCGTTCATGCAGCCAGGTCTGAAAGTTCTTGCAGAGATGCATGGCCCGCTGCTGTGGGGCATGTCACGCAGCGCTGTGGATCTGAGAAGCCCTCCCAGAGAGATGTTTGAGAGTCCGACAGAAGAGAACCTGTGGCGACAGCCCCTGGGACGCCTGCTTTTGTGCTAATGTAGAACATACCTGGGCCCTCCGAAACCCGCATGAAGACGAAAAGGTGACATTGCCCGACCCAAAGGCGACATTCCCCAGCCAAAAAGCGACATTTGCCGATATTGGTGCAGCACGTCTAAAAGGACAAGGTTCCTTTTGGAGCAAACGACAAAACATATTATAGTATATTGCTTTTTCAGCAGACGGCAGAAAGATGCACACCTGGACGGCGAGGTATGTTATGTGCCAGAAACATCCGGCTGCGCAAAGGTACTTGGCTCTTCGTGAACTTGCTGCTCGGGTTACTCAAGCGAAAGTGTGCTGTCGGGATGGAGATACAGGGCCCGTGGATTACGCCAAGGTGTGCAGCGCTTTGCTTCGTGTACGCTTGGAGAATGTGCGGTCGCAAGGGCCGCATGGGTGTTGGCATGCTCTGAGACTTCTGCATCGGACCACAATGTCTCTGCTCTGCTCGGAGATGATGGCTGAGCATGTGGCCTCAGTCCTGAGGTTCCTGGAAAAAAGGCACTCCGTGGGGCGGGCACTATCAACGCGATCACTGCTCGACGCAGCAGCGCTGCGCCTGCACGGCGTCGACGGGTCGGTGCAAACGCTGCCATTCCTTCGCTCGGCGCTACGAGAGCACTTCAGAGGTGGCGAGCCGCATTTCTTTGTGGATCCGGCTCACAGAAAGCGGCGGCAGTTCCATTTGTCTGACCACGGCGCACTGGGGCCATCTGCGACTCTGCAAAGGCACCGTGCTGCGCTCGAGGGGGCAGTAGGTGATGCAATGTTTCCATGGGTCTACGAGCCGACGCTGCCGCCAAAGAATTTGCCCGCCCAGGCCCAGGATGAGCAGCCAGACGGCCCACTCTACGAGGCTGAATTCTCAGAGGAGTTCTGGCAGGATTTGCACAAGGTGCTTCGTGTTTTCCTGGGCCGTGATGCCGAGTAGATATTGGCACAGCACGTTTCGCGAAGGAGCGCTGTTGGCGTGACATGGAAAATGAATTGCTTGGCTGAGCAAGTGTCAGCCAGCGTCATCCCAATAAAAGGCGGCAAGATACTACCCAGGGGGCCCAGTGTGTTTGGGTGTTTTTGTGAGACTGTCACAGGGGCGTGGCACGTGCGCAATGTGCGACGTTTGTTCGCACAGTTCTAGACATGTTTTTGCTTTGATGCTTCTGACTGGAGGCTTTGATGCTTTTGACTGGAGGTTACGCGTCTGAATGTGAGGAAGCGTGGGAAACATGGTATCTCTGCACTGCGGGTGCCGGGCTGTCAGGTTTTATTGAGTGGCTCTGGCGTTTGTACTTGGGGGGGTGCTCCTTTTTATCGGTCGGTTTTTACATTAGGCGTGAACAATCCAAAAAAGGCTTCCCATTTTCTCGCTTGGCCACTGACAGAAGAACTAAGAAGTGTGTGCAGAGCACTTTGGCGCGCTCGCCTGCCAGTCGCATCATGACTTGGGGGTTTGACCAACATTCGGTGACCCTTGGTGCCTTGATTTTTATTGAATTCCCTCCGCACAAGATCAGACCTTTCCCTCGTTCGACAAGAGTTGGCTGCGATGCTGCAGGTGACGTTCCTGCTGACTGAGCCGGCGCGCTGGAGTATCCCCTGCCAAGAATGGTGCTCATATTGAACCAACTGCAAGCCAAAGACACCACAAGCAACGTAAGGTTACCCAAGATTTGTTTAGGGGTGAGTCGAAATTCAAGTCTCTTCTTGTTGAAGCATCACATTGCACAAGTCTGCCAGTTTCAAATAGTAGCGTGGAATTCCCAAAACTGCACCCCTGCTTTTGCCAGCCTTTGATGCGTCTTGCGGCCACAGCTACAGCTACAGACGCGTCCGCAGCAGAGAAAGATCCACCGGTGATATGCTGCAATAGGCTCTGCCCTGATACTGAGAAGTGTGCTTTGATTCTTTTGTAGAGCCTGAAAACACCCAAAAATGTTCTAACCCGCACCACCCCGCAGCGCAGAACCTCGTGGAACCTAAAGGGAATCCAGGTGGAGCCCTCGTGGAACCTTGCCTCAGGGCCGCTCCGGACCACCCCGGAGCCTATCTGGGCTGAGACCCCAAAGCTTTCAGCTGTTGGGGAGAAAAAGATGGACAAAAAAAACGCCCCAAGAGCAATTGACGGTTTTTGCAGTATTTTTGCGCGATTTCCATCCCCAATTTGAGTCCCCAATTTTGAGCATTTAACTATGCCCGCATCTGCTGACATTTGACTGTGACTGTATCCACCTGAAACGCTTTAAAGCGCTTTTAAACACTTGTGGATCTAAGATTCAAGATTCCCCGGACTCTAGATCTTGAATCTTGAATCCAGTACGGCATCCCCCAAAACGCTTTAAAGCGCTTTAAAGCACTTTTGGATCTAAGATTCAACATTCTTGAATCCAGTAAGACATCCCGCAAAACGCTTTAAAGCGCTTAAAAGATTGCCAGGACTCTAGTGCTTGAATCTTGAATCCATGATAAGTTTAAAAAAACAAAACGCTTTAAAGCGCTTTAAAGCGTTTTGGGACCCCATACTGGATTCAATATTCAAGATCTAGAGTGCTGGGAATCTATGAATGTTGAATCTTAGATCTAAAAGTGCTTTCAATCGCTTTCAAGCGTTTGGGGGGATGCCCTACTAAATTCAATATTCAAGATGTAGAGTCCTGGGAATCTTGAATCTGGAATCTTAGATCTAAATGTGCCTTAAAGCGCTTTACAGCGTTTTGGGGGGTCGCATTCTTGATTCAAAATTCAAGATCTAGAGTTGCGGAAAGTTGTAATCTTGAGTCTTAGATCCAAGAGCGCTTTAAAGCGTGTACTTTCATTTGGTGTCCACCTTACTATCCTTTCCGACTTGTGCGCGGAAAATACAAATGATAGTCAACATATGGAGTTCGGATATGTTTCTAAATGACTGTAAAAACTCCACACCAACCCTTGAATATTGCAAAACACTGCAAATACCAGTGTTTTACATGCTGTTTGGCAGCGGTTTTGTGCAGAACGTATTTTGTTCAGGGACATTAGTTAGTTTTGCAGACAGCCTGGCATTGGTCAGGGCACATGAGGTGTGAGCTGATGTTTCGGTATTGGCCGAGACAGACGATGACGAAGGGGATTTGCAGATGAGTTAAGATGAGAGATGAAGGATGCGTAGCAGATGCTTTGGTATTGCCACAGGTTTGTAAGTTGACGGACGAACAGGATTTGCACATCAGTTGAGATGAGAAATCGAAGATGTGTAGGCGAACCAAGAAAAGGAATGGTTTGCCTTTGTTCTGACACACTTGCGCCGGTACCCTCACAGAGATGTTTTACAGCCAATTGAGGGAGGATATCATTGGCGATGAAGACACGCCAAAACCCAATTAATCTGGACACATTGAGAGAACATCACGATTTCTATTTGACAGCAGATGTGTTTTCTTGGCTGACATGTTTGAAAGCTTCAGAGATGTGTGTATGACATATTATGGTCCAGACCCTATGTGATATGACATGATGCATAGCTTCTGTCTAACTAACTAGGCTAAGTTATGAGTAGACTATGTATGAAATGATTGGAAGAAGATCAAGAGGAGTAATACGACCGACAATTTGTTCAGAACGTAGAAGGGCAAACACAATTAATTTATATGGGTGGCAAAGTCTGCCAAAGTCTCAATGAATCATCTGCGAAAGTCTGCCAAATTGTGACCACTTTTGATACAACCTGTCTAAAATGACTTGACTCCCGTACGCAAGCAGCAGGCGCGGGTTTTGGGGGGGGGGGGGGGGTATATATATATATATATATTTACACGCTGACGCGACACAGCCGGCCACCGGGCACCCCTTCCCGTTCTTTCATCTCCTTTCCCTCGAAGTTTCCTGGCATGTCCCTTCACTTCCTTCCACTTCACTGCCGCTTCAGCTCCCTTCATTTCCTTGAAGACTCCTTCATTCGCATTCCTTTCCCTTTTCGTCCTTGCATTTTCCTGCAGCTTGGTTTCTCTCCAGCGCCCTCTTCATTTTCGTGCAATGCCTTTGACTTGCATTTCGTTCACTTCCAGTCACTCCTGTTTCCTTTCAGCCCCTTGTTTCGCATCGCCAGCATGCATAGCATCATCCGCATCATCCGGGATGATGCTGGCAATGCTGGGGGTGTTGTCCAGTATTAGGCACCCCCCAAAAATACTCGTTTTTGGATCGCTGCGGGGAGATGCTACAAAAATCGCCTAAACCAATCCGCAAATCCTTCGCCCCTTATAAGGGAGGGCCCAGCATAAAACGTATGCGCATGGTCCGCGCATGGTCGGCGGCATGGGGCGCGCGGCCTTATACCTGAAGGTAAGCCCTGCGGGCTTGGCCTGCGGCCCGATCACGTCCGGTGGCCGGATTTAAGGGCTGCCGCCCAGTGCCGCCGACCCCCGGATTTAGTTGTGGTTTTCGAGCAAAAGAAAACAGTGCCCTTGGTTTTGGTTTCTTTGGTTTCTTTTGGGTGAAATGTTAAATTTTCGCCCCGGTCAAATTTTGGTCTTGTTTTTTGGTTTCACTGTAAACTTCAACCCTGCGTACTTGAGTCATGATCAGACCCCACCCCCCTGGATGATGATGGACGACGTCGATGATAATTATCATCGTAGAATCCTCTGCATTGCCAATGCTGTCTAACGTTACTTTTGAAATGCATATAAGAACAAGAAAGAGATGATGATGACCATCAGGATGGTGATGAGAAGAGTGATGATGATGATGATGACGACCATCATCATGATGATGATGAGGAAGATCCTGATGATGACTGTGATGATAACTATCATCGTAGCATCCCTTGCATCACCAGTGCTCCCTAATGAGAGATGATGATGACCGTGATGACAATGATGATAAGGATGAGGCCTGTGATGAAAACTCTCATCGTAGCATCCTTTGCATTGCCAATGCTGTCTAACGTTACTTTTGAAATGCATATAAGAACAAGAAAGAGATGATGATGACCATCAGGATGGTGATGAGAAGAGTGATGATGATGATGATGACGACCATCATCATGATGATGATGAGGAAGATCCTGATGATGACTGTGATGATAACTATCATCGTAGCATCCCTTGCATCACCAGTGCTCCTAATGAGAGATGATGATGACCGTGATGACAATGATGATAAGGATGAGGCCTGTGATGAAACTCTCATCGTAGCATCCTTTGCATTGCCAATGCTGTCTAACGTTACTTTTGAAATGCATATAAGAACAAGAAAGAGATGATGATGACCATCAGGATGGTGATGAGAAGAGTGATGATGATGATGACGACCATCATCATGATGATGATGAGGAAGATCCTGATGATGACTGTGATGATAACTATCATCGTAGCATCCCTTGCATCACCAGTGCTCCCTAATAAAGGATGGTGATGAGAAGAGTGATGATGATGATGATGACGACCATCATCATGATGATGATGAGGAAGATCCTGATGATGACTGTGATGATAACTATCATCGTAGCATCCCTTGCATCACCAGTGCTCTTTAATGAGAGATGATGATGACCGTGATGACAATGATGATAAGGATGATCATCATGATGGTCATCATCATCTCTTTCTTCAAAAGTAACGTTAGATAGCATTGGCAATGCAGAGGATGCTACGATGATAGTTATCATCACAGCCCTCATCCTTATCATTATCATCATGGTCATCATCATCATCTCTTACTAGCCGCAGCATCCTTATCATCATTATCATCACGGTCACCATCATCTCTTATTAGCCGGCACTGGTGATGCCGAGGAAGCTACGATGATAGTTACCATCACAGTCCTCATCCTTATCATCATTATCATCACGGTCATCATGATCTCTCATTAGCCGGCACTGGTGATGCCGAGGATGCTACGATGATAGTTATCATCACAGTCCTCATCCTTGTCATCATCTCTCATTAGGGAGCACTGGTGATGCAAGGGATGCTACGATGATAGTTATCATCACAGGATGATGATGAGAAGAGTGATGATGATGATGACGACCATCATCATGATGATGATGAGGAAGATCCTGATGATGACTGATGGTCATCATCATCTCTTTCTTGTTCTTATATGCATTTCAAAAGTAACGATAGACAGCACTGGCAATGCAGAGGATGCCTCGATGATGAGAAGAGTGATGATGATGCTGATGACGACCATCATCATGATGATGATGAGGAAGATCCTGATGACTGTGATGATAACTATCATCGTAGCATCCTTTGCATCACCAGTGCTGCCTAATAAGAGATGATGATGACCGTGATGACAATGATGATAAGGATGAGGACTGTGATGATAACTATCAGCGTAGCATCCTTTGCATCACCAGTGCTCCCTAATGAGAGATGATGATGACCGTGATGATAATGATAATAAGGATGAGGACTGTGATGATAATTATCATCATGCTGACGGTCATCATCATCTCTTTCTTGTTCTTATATGCATTTCAAAAGTCACGTTAGACAGCATTGGCAATGCAGAGGATGCTACGATGATAGTTATCATCACAGTCCTCACCCTTATCGGTGATGCCGAGGATGCTACGATGATAGTTATCATCACAGTCCTCATCCTTGCCATCATTCTCATCACGGTCATCATCATCTCTTATTAGGCAGCACTGGTGATGCAAAGGATGCTACGATGATAGTTATCATCACACTATCATGATGATGGTCGTCAGCATCATCATCACTCTTCTCATCAAGCATCTCTTTCTTGTTCTTATATGCGTTTCAAAAGTAACGTTAGACAGCATTGGCAATGCAAAGGATGCTACGATGAGAGTTTTGATGAGAAGAGTGATGATGATGATCAGATGCAGCATCGCTCATGATGATCATGATGATCCTGATGATCATCACTACGCATCTCCAGCATCACCAGCAGTTACCGTGATGATATCCTGATGACAATCATCACTATGCATCCCCTGCATGCGTAGCAGCTGTCATATCAATCATGACTAAAATGCATCACTGCATTCCAAGCCGGGTTGAACGGCAAGCTTGAAACGTAGAATGCTGATGATCCGGATGCTGCGGCTAGTAAGAGATGATGATGATGACCATGATGATAATGATGATAAGGATGAGGACTGTGATGATAACTATCATCGTAGCATCCTCTGCATTGCCAATGCTATCTAACGTTACTTTTGAAATGCATATAAGAACAAGAAAGAGATGATGATGACCATCATGATGATGATGAGAAGAGTGATGATGATGATCAGATGCAGCATGGCTCATGATGATCATGATGATCCTGATGATTATCACTACGCATCTCCAGCATCACCAGCAGTTACCGTGATGATATCCTGATGGCAATCATCACTATGCATCCCCTGCATGAGCAGCAGCTGTCATAACAATCATGACTAAAATGCATCACTGCATTCCAAGCCGGGTTGAACGGCAAGCTTGAAACGTAGAATGCTGATGACCCGGATGCTGCGAACCCATCACCCAACATCAGTGGTGCTGATAAACATCACGAAGACAAGGACGAATACAAGCCCTTCCCATGCGCCTCCCCTTTGGAGAAAGGGGTCGGCGGATATATATATATATATATGTAGACTCAAACATTGAATTGGGCAAAATCAGCGGGTTCTTCCGGCCGCGCATCGCAGGTGAGTTGGACTCGGTTCAACGTGAGGGCAACCACCGTCTTCGTGCCGCGGCCGGCATTGGGCGGTGGAGTGGTATCCTTGAGGTGGACCCCTGATGCTGAGAGAATCCCTATGGTCATAGGGATGGGTTTCCCACTGGTATCGCAGAAAGTGCGATTTCATAAACCTGGTTGTGGCTTTTACAACACGTGTAAGGTTCTCAAACTGATTTTCCAAGCTTCTGAGAAATATGAAATCTCCCAAGCGGCCCTTGTTTTCAAGTGGCAAGCCAACAAGTTCCCCGCGCGACTCCAGAAACTTTGCCGCCAGCTTGTGAAGCTCCAAAAAGATTAGCGTTCCACTAGTCTGGGCAACTAAAACGGACCTTGGCAAGTAATTCGTATATCTGCTGCGCATAGGCATGGCCCTTACACGCTTCCCAAGACCTTGCTGTCTAATGAGACTTCAGCAGTTCTGAGATTCCATGTTCAAAAGTAGGTTAAAGCAAAGCAGAACGAGATACTTGTTTGTAAGTCGACCTTACGTGTCCTTCGCAGTGGCGCATATCAACCTCCAGGTTTGGCCCTTCTGGTTTGGGGGGAAGCTACCGGCCTTGCTGAAAGACCATCTTTACAAGTCAAAAGTAGGGATCCCTTCCCCAATCCAAGAATCTAAGGGTTAGGTCACAGATTGAATTCTACAAGAAAACAGCCTATTTAGGGTGGTATGGGGCCATTTCCTTTAGATTGTGCCGTAACCAAGCAAGTTGCAAAAAGGCAAACCCTGAGCCTAAAACCCCGCCCGGTGCGGCTTGTGCCTAGGTTTGCATGGCTCTCTACACCTGGACGCTGGTGGCGCCAAAGATTATCAGCAGCCGGAACTTCTGAGCCCCGATTCTCTGGTGCTATGGTCGCATTCGTTTATGTTATTTGCTGGCTCCGTTGGGTTGAAGCCGACGCTTTGGAACCTTTTTCAGCAAGGGGAGTCGACTGTCTAGCAAATCGGAGATGAGCGACGAAGCCCGCAGTGCCAGAGTGCTTTGGCCCTTTCAGCCACAAAAGTTGGCAAGAAGAGGCCATGCCGCAGGAGCGTTCAAACTCCGGACGTCCGCATTCTCAACAGGTCGGAGTTTGTGTTGCTCAGGCGTTTGTCACCTGAATGCAGTATTTCTCATGTTCTATTCGGCATGCCGCAACAATCATGCCTTGGCTCATGGCGTAGCACTGCGCACATCGCAATCAGGCTTTACTGAGCAACGATGCGACAGTAGAGTATGTGGAGGCCGGGACAAGCACGCAGCCCTTGGAGATAACTGCAGAACACTGCTTGATTTGTCCACCCGTTTATCGACCAGTTTCAACCGCTCTCTTGAATCCAACCGGGCCGGGAAGAAGGCTTATGGAGGCAATATCTAAAGATTGATCCCTTCAGATGGTGTCTTTTCACAGCTTTCGAGGCTACAAGAATCCAACAAGCAGGTTGAGGAGTCTAGTTCCTTCAAAGAGTAAAGGGACAGCGCGCTTTTGGGAGAAGGCTGGGAAGAAGCTGATAAGATGTTAGTCTTTGTTCGTTTTGCGGATCTATTCTCTGTTCCTAGCTGTTCATAGCTTCGGCTATCTTGTCATAGCTTGTGCAAGGGATTCCTTGGTTTTGTCAAGGGGCTGTTTTTTGAAGAGACACGGTTTCAAGGAAGGTCTTTAGTAAGTCTATGATAATGTGCGATACCAGCGCGACTTGTTCAATTGTCCGTGCACTCAAGTGTGAACGTACAAAGAGCGACAGTCTAAAATGAATTCAACTAACATGTCAATTATCTCTGACTGCATTTTTGGTTTGAACGCTGCCTTATGTGTCACGGTCAAATGAGCTGTTAGCTTGGTGTTTTGGCTAGGCCTTCAATATGGATATGTGTTTTATTATTTTCTCAATGAGCTCGCATGAGACGTTTTGGCCATGGCACACATTTGGCAGCCACCTGCCGCAAGTGATACGCGCACGGACGTGCAGGCGCTGGGATTGAGACAAAAGAAATCGCCGTGCGTGGCTGCGGGTTTTGTCTGTCGAGTTTGTGTCAAAAGGGTTTCGGCTCAAGGCTTTGCCGTCTTGAACCCTGCGCGCACACACACACACAGTGATTTCGTTTTGAGCCCAGTGGATTTTGTCAAAAAACGGTGTTTTGTAGCTGTTTGGCGGGAACCAAGGAAACGCGGGCAGAGGAGTGTTTGGAGAGTTGATGCAAGTCATGTATATCATACACCCAGAGCCATGAGTAGTGCATTCTGAAATGTTTGATGAACCTATGAACCCTGGCACTAATTCTTGTCACACTCTCCACAGTCATCCAACAAGGGGCTTCCATTTGTTGGTGGTCACTTCCAGGCACAGCCGCTTCATCATTGCGCTTGATATGACTGAGACACACGTCAAAATCTCCATGCCCGGCTGAGGGGTTGCATGGGCGACGAGTAGCTGCCGCAAGGCCACTTCTTCAAGAAGTGAGTCACTAGGTCCCCCAGTAGTGCCCTTTTACCCGTTTTGGGGGCAGGGTTCCCCTACTAAAATAGACTACAGACAAAAGTTGGTACCCTTATTCGTCTCCTCTCTACTGGAGACCTAGGTGAGTCATCTTGTCCGCAAACTGCTAATTGGGGCCCAGGATACTCCAGGCTTCCCTCCCAAGGCCCCTCAAATCTCAAGCTTTGAGGAACCGAGGGAAACCTGCCCGCTTTTCGGTTATTTGCCGATGTGGTTGTGTAAGCTGCCATGCTAAGGGTTTGTCTTGATCTTCCTTTCTTAACACCTCGCCATTGTCAAGACCGAGGACCCTGTTTAGGACCCTTTTACTCAAAAATAGGGTTAGCTGCCATACTGCACAGCCAAAGGTGTTGATTTGCTCGCCAGGAAGGCCCCTTTGGCACCATCAATGGCTTCAGGAGCTTGGCTTTGGGTCGGGCCGAGCCAAGCAAAAATGTCCTGACAGGAAACGAAGGCATCTTCAAGGCTCCCAAAACATGGTTGCGGAGGCTTCTCTGGCCATAGCCACAATGGAAAGGTTCATTGGGGAGAGTCCAAGCCAGAAACGAAGCGGCCGCTCTTTTGATTCTTGATATGTTGTAGGGTAGACTGGTAGACTCCTTGAATACCGGCGGTTGATTTTGGCCCCTATGTGCCATGGTCAAGACACTTTGACATGAACCCCACAAAAGCAGTCCCGAAAAGGAGATTGCTCTACTAGGTCCCCCTGTAGTGCCCTTTGGGGAGGGTTCCTACCAAAACGGACTACAGAAAAAAGATGCCCTTACTCTAACCGAAGTCTCTACTGGAGGACCTAGGTGCTCCTCAAAGATTTTTGACAGATGTATGACACCCCGTTGTTCTAGAATCCAAACTTGATTGTGCCGTGTGTGCTTCATCATTGATTGCAAGATTGGATGAACAGCACAGTTTCTTCTAGCCAGGTTCGGCTTGGCGAATGCATTGCAAAACGATAGAGCTTTGCGCGTCTGAGGTGCATGCTGTCCTTAGCATGCGATGTGGGCACCTACAAACCTGGCACATTGCATTACCTCTCCTTCGGAATTGCTTCGTCCTGATGTAGAGGTTCCCTGTAGGTGTTGCTTGCTTTTTTTGTCTTTGCCGTAGGTTCTATTTGAGGTCGGCAGATGACAGATTCACCAAAACATGGGTGTTTGCCTTGCAAAACCTAAAACGCACCCGAATTCGGGACAGTCTCAACTCTCAAGAGAGGCCTGGGTCGAGCGAGTTAGACGCCTTGTTGGTCCCCTTATCTTGGGACACCTCTTCCTTTTGGGAGCACCTTTTGGGGGTTGTTGCGCTTCAACCACTTGGATGACTTTGAACGTGGCAACCTGGGGCCAGAAGTACCCTGGACCACCATTCGTTACCCTAGGGCAGTAGTGCCCTCTTACCCTTTTTTTGGGGGAGGGTTCCCCTACTAAAATTAGGTTACCGAAAAAAAGGGTACCCTTATTCCATCCTCTCTACTGGAAGACCTAGTACCTCAAGATGGACTTGAACCTAGGGTCAGCAGTCCTGACAAACGTGGAAACGCCTCTGTGAAATGGAGCCCAAGAAGTCGAACACCAGGATGGGCCGCCTTCCCGAGCAGCCGGTGCCGTGGGAGGAGGCCATGCGAGAATTGGGCTTGGTGGCTCCCAGCCATCCGGTTCCTTGGCTTTTTAGATCTGTTGAGTTGGTTCGGTTGGGTTTCCATTTAACTCACTAAAAGTTGAGCTTTTGGCAGGGGATCTGAGGACAGCGGTAGATGAAGGGAAGAAACAGTGCCAGCTAATTGGTGTGCATATCTTCCTTCAACTTGTTCCTTACATGGATTTGGGTAGACCATTCGAATACCAAATGCGGATGGGGGCCCTGGAATTTGATATTGAGGAGATTCTATGGCTCCGTGATGTGAAGAAAGGGTTCATCAGCTAGTTCCCCCAGTAGTGCCATTTCTCACCCCGTTTTTGGGGGAGGGTTCCCCTACTCAAATAGGCTACCGAAACAAAATGGGGTACCCTTATTCTAACCTCTCTACTGGAGGTCCTGGGCATTCACTTTTGAGATCTCCGCAAATGTTTTTAACTTGCGGGTAGTGGACATCTTCTCAGGGCAGCACTGAGGTCTTCTTCGCGACTTATCCTGATGTTAGGCTGAGGCTTCTCCTGTTCTTTTCCAGGGCTTATTCAGGGCTTGTCCAGCCACAAACCCCATTCATGACATCGCAAGCAAAGTTGAGTTTCCCAGGTAAAGCAACTTTATCCCGGACACTGGCACACAGTTGTTTTCATGATGTTCATGTCTAAAGGAATCCGAACAGGGATGGGTAATCTGTTCAGATGTGTCAGATACGTCCAGCTGACTTTGGCATGTCCCGAGCTGGATAGGTGAATGCTGCTTGGGGCCAAGCCTGCCTCCTCCTGGATGCCTTGGCTCGGCTCCCGGAACCCCGGATGATCGAGCCCATGAAATCCAAGGCATGGGTCATCCAAAGCTGGCAAGCGGGTGAAGATAAACATCTCATGCGGGTTGATGGAATCCAAGATCCCAGAAAGGCGAGAAGATAAACATCATGGTTAGGAACCTGCATTCCAAGTTCTCGGCAAGTGGGGAACCGTCCCGTTTTCTGGGAACCTGAGCTAAGAGGCGTGCGACAGAGCTTCCAATCGACGTGTTTGTTTCTGTGTGCGCACGTCCCTTGGAAACCAGTCAAGTTTCTAGTTCTTGTTTGGGCAAGCTACGTACAAATATCAAGGCCCTGGCAAGACGAGTCAAAGTTTGTCGCCAAGATAATCTTTTCGATGGGATGCGATTTCTCGCCTGTTTGTCTGCTGCCGCTCGGTGGGTACAGCAATGCAGAAAACCAAAGCAACAGAGATGGTTGGAAGATTTCGGGATGGTGGAAGGTTTTAGAATGACGTATTTGCCAGGAATAGCAGGAATCTGCCTCCATCCCCATTCTGATCCAGTGTGTTTTCGGGACACTGGTGAAATGATCCCTCAAGGATTGCTATGGTCAGACAATAATTGACCGCCTGAATGTTGTATACACATTGTGAGCAGACAATATTACCATCCCTGTACGTTGAGCATCCGGTGGTGTGAAAGTGAGCATCCGTATCGGTTTTGCGGGTTGATCGACGTTCGGTGGCTTTTTTCATTTTCTCGGGTAGCAACATGGTCAGCTGCTAATAGGATGGTTGTGTTGTCAACGCTACATGTGTTGCAGGAGCTTGGCAGCGCTTACTCGTTTCTATGGCCAGCTCACCTTGGACCTCGGAGTAAAACGAGCTTGCCCATTCTCAAGGCTGTTTAGGGGTTTCTTAGTTTAGGACGACGAATCATAGAAGTTACTTTCAAGGAATGGCACGAAAGGGTTCCTCTGCTTCAGCCTTCCACATCTGAGCCAGAACTGGCCATAACTTGTCCAACCCAGATTGGTCAGGGAAGCCGAGCAATCAAAGAGGCCCGTCCGGACCCCTTCCGGGCTCCGGTTACCGTTGCTCATGGACTTGATTATTTTTCGTTTTAACAGCCGTCGTGACTTTTTGGGATGCGTCCGAGTCCTCACCCGACGAGTTGGACATTGGGAGAAGTGGAATCCCTACTGAGGTCAAGAAGCTGAAGCTGCCTGCGAGCCAAACTCAGTATAGGCTGGAGCATCGACTTCGGGCGCCTAGTCGTCCGTTGCGTGTGCCTTTGTGGTCTTGAACATCTTTTTCGCCAATTCAAGGTGACTTTCCTTTGGCGAGAAGACGTTTCAAGAACATAGTTTGCACCTTTTGAAAGGTGGTGCAAACCCTCGCAACTTTCTGTGGCACCCTTCCTGCTTTCGGTGGAGTGGTGGAGTTAAATGTAAATCCATCATCTGGGGCTCAACCATGTGCCCACGGAGTCGCTACCTTTCATACATATAATATATATATATATATATATAGATATGAGCCAGTACCTATTTTATTGCATGATATCAATATCTGTGGTATTATGTGGTATACATCAAGGGCAGCTCTAGGGCCAAATGAAAGTACCTAAGAAGAAGATACATAATGGGATATAAAGATAGAACGAAAATAACAACTTAATGAAAAGATAGTAAGCATTAAATTGTGTATAAAAGAAAGAAGGTAAAAAGAAAGACCAATAATATTTGGATTTATAATTGTCTTTATTGTAAGTCTTATAATCATATATGTTTCATCATAGTATCATACTATGTTTATATTGCTATTTTATCGTTATTGAAATATCTTAGAATTGGAAAGAATATATTAAATTCTGGATCTTTGTCTTCTAATTTCCTCTGTTATTAGCTTATGGAATTTATCCCTTCTATCTACATCTTATCCACACAACCCAAACAAGATAGACATATTATAAAGAGAACCATCATATGAAGAGATCTCAATTAGAGCTCAGAAGTCATTACAGCAAACCACACAAGGTAAAGGGAAAGGGACACAATAATTATCTCCGTCAAAAATCTATTCCTTCTGGTCTGTTTCTTTTCACCATCCCTTGACCAAGATCCAGGATGAGGAAATAGACAGCAAAGGAAAGGATTACACACAGCCACTTTCCCTTTTTTCACCCAACCACCATTCTATGCTGTAGGTGAAAGACCAGGAAAGATATTATGTCCCTTCTGTAGCCACCAATAATCCTCCATTCTAGTCCTCAGGCTACATCTCATAAACACAACCAAAGAAGAATCCCTCAAAAATCCAAAAGTCATTCTATCTTTATATCCCACTATTTATATCTTCTTCTTAGGTACGTTCATTATGGTCTATTTTCTATTGTTTGCTTTTATTGAAGTTCTTATGGTTAGGTCTCATTAATAGCTGCCAGATGAAGAATCCAGCCGGTGGCGGTTGAAGATAGGATTATGATGAAGACAGCGAACACAGAGAGCTGAGGATGGGTGAAACAGATCCCATCCATCTCTCCCTCATTCCCACTCCTCTCTTCGTTCGGGAGTGGAGAGTGAGTGACGGCGAGCGGGAATGAATCTTAGCTGGAATGACGAAGGAATGGATGCTCCAGGTGACTGCTGCCTCCATCAAATCCTTTCTGTCGTCACCTCTCCCTTCGTCACTAACTCCCTTCCTAGGATAGAACGGTATCCAAGTACGTGGCTGCACAATCTCAGGTGCCCAAAGCATAATGGACCCAATGAGTTCCCCTTTTGGTTGTTTTGGTGATGGTCAAGCAGGACACCTGCGTGCCCTTGCAGGCCCCAAATGATTCCCGCAATAGACTCGTGCGCCGAGTAAACTTCCAAACATGCTCAAACTGAGCGAAATTGGATCAGGCCGCCCTAGTGAGACAACTACACTGCACTTTGTGCTTTGCATGGCTCTTTGACTTGTGCCGCCCGCACATGTCCGCAAGGGATGCATGCCGCAATAGCCCTCGAAGAACGGTTGCAGTGCCCTAAATGCCCAAACCCTGTCAACCTACGAATAAGTTGCGGTGGGTCCCAGTTTGGCACGTGCCCATACGTTATCAGAGGCTATTCAACTGGATTTCCTATATATATATATAGGTACATTAATATCTATCCCCCCAAAACATCACCGAACTGGGCACTCTTATTGGCCCACATGGCGACGTTTAGAACTTGACGGGGATGCATAGGGACTGTTGAAGGAGGCACTAGGAATTTTCGCCAAATGGAGCGGACCCCTGAAATGACCCCCAGGTTCCTTTTGAAGCAACCCCAAAATGGTCGAATCGAAGATCACGCAAATACCCTTTTCCAACATGGAAGCAGAAAGGAAGGGTTTTGTCCGAGCAATGGTTTGACAAGAACCCCATTCATTTGAGGGGCTCAGTCCATTCCGGAGGTGTCTTACCGGCACCACTTCATTCGCCGCCCTCCCATTTGGCTTTTGGCGGGGGGTTCAAACCATCAATTTGCGGAAATGTGTTCCCCTTCCAGGTTAATGGCCAACTATGACGGATCTTGCCCGAAACCGGGTTCCAGTTGGGCACAATGCAAGAACACAACGTAAAGTGCTCTTGTGGATGGCTTTAAACGTACACCAAGTGGAAATCGACCACGTTGGCTCTCCCGTATTTTCAGATTCACCCATTTAAGGTACACAGTGTGTTGCACCGCGTTTTTTGTTTTTTCACTTTGGTTGGGATGGTTGTTCAAGCAAGGAGTGCCTTTTTTCCTGGCTTGAAGGAACACATGAAGGGCACCTGGCGTTCCAACAAAACCAAAGGTCCCTTACTGGGACATGGTTCAAAATGTTCAAATGTGGAAAAAAAACTTTCGCTCAACTTGGTTGTTTCGCCAGGTTGGTTGTTTGGTCGAAACGAGACTTAGCTGTGTATGTCATGGCTTTACTTTGCCGGCCATTCAAAGTCCCATGGGCCGTTTTCGCAGGATGAGAGTTCTTGATTGCGTTGCTGGCTAACCCTGAGGATCGAAACTTTGATCTCCACACAGGTTCCCGACAATGCACTAAAACAATGTGCTGTTTCGACAAACCAGTGTTTTTTTGGGGGTATATTTTCCGACAAATTGTTTCCGATAACCCACCCCCCCAGACACCATCACTTTTTCACCTTGCGCCACCAGCTCTGCCACATTGGTCACCGGTTTGGTGGTAAGTACTGCTTCAGCACAAGCATCCATCTTTGCAGTGTCCTGATTTCCAGTGCATCTCCTTAGGTCATGTTTGTCATTACTCATGAACTCAGTTGTATTTTGATATACGACAATCAAAATGGATCATAAAGAAGTTGTTGCCAAGCTTCTGTGAACCTTTCGCGCCAGTGACTTCACAGTCCCCATGCAATCTTCATCTAAAAATGTATGGTATGCACGTGCGCTGGTTAGCTCTGTGCACTGGTCTTCTAGAACATGCTGGAAAGCCTGACATGTTTGCTGCACACGTCAAAGACAAAAACAGGTTTCATGACTGCACAAATCAAACAAACAACAGATGCTATAGCATAGGAAGGCACATGTAGTTTTGGGCGCAAAGGGAACCACAGTCGCCCAAGTGCACGGCAAAGACGGGATGCTGCAAAGTATCTCGCGATGAACTTCAGCCCAATTTCTTTCAAGTGTTCAGCTTGCTGGCTGGTCAAGTAAATGGGGTACTCCTCAACCTTGCACATGTACTCATTCAAGCTTTGCACTGTTCCAAGAGTCAACTTCAAGAGCTCATCTTGGGCTGGAGTGTTGGCACTGAGCTGGGCAAGTGCAGCTGTAAAATAAACAAGGAGCACCCTTCCATTGTACGCCTTGTGTGAGAACTCAGCAAAGTCCCCCAGAGCACCACGAACCATTTGAACAGTGAAGCGAGGCTGTGAGTGAGATATGCCCATGGCATACCCCCAAGCACGGAAGGTGCTATACATAGTATTTAGCTGCCCTTGGCTCAAAGCATCATCAGGCTGGCCAGCACACCCATCCGCCAAGAGAAGCGCACATGCAGCATTGGTCCATTGAGCTAATCCCAGATTGATGATGTGCATAGAGCACCATCGGTTGAGCGTAAAGTGGTATCCAACTGTGAAGGTGAGAGGGGACACATTGTTTGGCAGCACATTCAGGATAAAATCTGCATGTGAGCGTCGCGGGACATGACTGAAGTTTTGCCACTGGGTCCATCGATTAGGGCCATGCATTGTAGCTGCACATCTGAAACATGAGTTTTTTGAGTTCCAGCCAGCTTTCATGCCATATGTATCAGAATGGCCTTTCCAGTCAGCCCGGATCTGGCAAAGAGCATAGGGACCACCAGCTAGCGCCTGCCCTTTGTTCATGGACCTCCTGCCTGCTGGCCAGCTGTTTCCATCTATATCTGTGGAAGGCCATCGGCCAATGAACCCAACCTCTCCCAACAAGTGTCAAGTGACAATGTCAAATTGTGCTGTTTTTTGCAACCACATAATCAGGCTAGGCTAACATGTATGGAAAACAGCCCAGCAAGTAGTAACCCTGCAAACTGAACATTAGAGGCAGAAGCAAAAGGGCTGGACACTAGCTAGTTCTGGCAAGGTGCATTCATCGACCATGAGAAAACTCTGAGGATTGGCTCAAAAGTTGCACGGCCATGGGAGATGGCCGATCGGACCACGAAGAATGGGTACCGCGCCATCACAAGGCCTGCCGGCCACTCTTGATTGCACATGGCACCCTGCAGGATCAGTTGTTGAATCAAAAAGGAAACGAACAAAAAAGTGCCAAAATCCCTTGCAAGCCAGGCACTCTCAATTTCCTGACAAGGAAGAGACACCAGCATAACTAGTATTTTAGAGCCCATGAAGTTATACCTCGCTTCATCCGAGAAGAGCCCGACAGGGTTGTAGCCAAAGCCCGGGTGTCGTGCAGCCCAAGGCATATGTTTGTGATGGTCCCAGTACTTTTGTACAAGGCTGCGGTTCAGCTTGATTTTGCAAGAGTCCTCGTAGCCAAAGACTTAACAAGCATGTTTGGGCAGAAACAAACATGTTGCAATGCAATCAATGACTTAATGGGCCAGCTCATCAAATAACCACCTGAGGCCAAGGCATGCAGATAGTGAAGTAGCTCATGTGGCAACAGCATTGGAAGTTCCATAGTGGCAGTCTTTGCCAGGCCAGGTCCACATTTCACAGGGGCTGATACAAAGTGTATGTCCAGCGGTAACTGGATGAGCCTGGTCAAATCACGTTCTACATTTTGTGGATGTGCACCTTTGCTGCCAAGTCCAGCCAACTGCCGGGTCAGTCTGGATGATCCAGGATTTTCCTAGCAGGGTGAAGGGGGATTAAAAGGGCCACCCCAACTCTTTTGGTGGCCCTTTTCTTGCAGAGCCCAAAAACCACCCAACACAATTCTGCAAGTGACACACTTGTGAAACTGGAAGGTCCTGACAGCATGCTGCTGCTGCCTCCTGCGCTTGCTTCACAGAGGAGGCCTGGCAGTCAGGGTTCAGTTTTGGCTAACGCTCTGATCTGACATGACATTGTGCACCCACACCACAGCAACCATGTGTCAATCAAACCAACATTGCCCAATAATTTGGAACACAACAATTAGCAGAAAGGCAAAGCCATCATGCAAGAAAGCACATATACACATGAAGCACTTACATGTGTCAGATACCTCCATTTCAATGCCATCACCAATGAGCTCAAAAAGAACAAAACACAACATGTTTTCAGATCTTGGAACACCTCACATGAAGCAGTTGCAACAGGTGTCAAGATGGCTCATCAGGTCCAGGCACAGAATTGCCGATGGATCTCAGGAGGTAGTCAGCAAAGTCTGTACCTGATGCAGCTTTAGTAGCAAGCATGAGTTCAGAATGATGTGACAGTTGCAATGGCATGGTGCAGCACTGCCAAAAATCCTATTGGCGCTTCACACCCTTTCTTTTTCATCCACCATGCTAAAGGATCTAGGGCAAGCGCATGAGGAATGCATATCCCTCCAACTCGAGCACATCTATGGCTAGCTGAAGCCTCATGCAATGAGTACCCCACATGCATGCCACATGGCTGCCACACCCTTTGCTGGGGACCGACTTTCCAAGCAACACCATTGCAACACTGTTATTTTGTTTTACTGTTGCCAGTATTGCCAAGTATGATGATTTGCACACTTGTCAACACTCACACATGCGGTGATGCAGCCTGGGCCCTAACTAAGCTCTGGCTTTAGCCTTGGCACCTGCAGCCTTTGCTTTTGGCACCTTCTTGAGCGCATGAACCTTGACATGCGCTGACTGCTTCTTATATTCTGACACTGCATCAGCACAGTGATTGGCAAACTCATGAAGCTGGCCGTCATCAGAGCCAGCAGCAATCTTCCCCTGCCAGCACTTAGATTTTTGACCATTCAACATGGCATGTGTGAGGAAGGGCAAACACCATGTGAAAGGCCTCCGGGGTTTCTCTCGCTTTGATCATCCCCTCCAGCAGCGGCTTCAGGCTTTGACACAGCGCCTGGAGGAGCTCATTTGGCCTCGCAGGAGATCGGTTTGCAACATGTGACATGACAACATGGTCACCAACATGACTATCTCTTCTGAGACATGCACACACCATTGGCGACCAGCTTAGCATGCCAGCCCTTGCATTCGGTTATGCTTGTTGACGCTGAAGCCATCACCTGCAGGCAACATGAAGAGGCAAAGGGGTCATGCTAGAGGTTGGGCAATTGCAAGGAAATGCACTCAAAGGACAACAAGGATAGAGCAAAGGGAAAGGATACAGCCACAAAGAACAAGGCAAGGGTATAGGAACCTACAACCCTTCAACCTTTGCTGGCCTGCTTGGCCTCTTGCGCAACTGACTTCGGCTTTGGCTCACTCTTACCCTTCGGGGCAGGCTTCGGCTTACCACCAGCATTGCCAGGAGGCCCACCAGCCCACACCGATGATGGCTGTTGCCTCAGAGTCAGTATTGACAATGCAGGTGTGAGGAATGTAAAGTATGTTGCAAATGCAGATATCTTGGCCAAGTAATTTTGGTTCCACTTATTCATGCAAGCTTCCCAATCGCACGCGCTGACTGCGGGTCCAAGTTGGCCTGAGTCCTCAAAGTGGTTTCCGTGGTCTCCGCATTGATGTCCTCCTCCTTGAAAGCATCCCAGCAGCGAAAAAGCCGGAGATCCTGCAAATGCTCAGGCAAACTGCTCAAGACATCCCACAGTTTTCAATTGTGTTGCATTATGCAGCTTTCATGCAGAAACCAACCAAGCTGGTATTTCAAGTGCCCACACAGCAGTCCCTACATTACTGGGACACACATGACACACCAATCTGAATTCGAATAGACCCACTGATATCAACATGTCCAAACATCAGGGTCAGGTGTGATTTATCAGCAGCCTAAGTTAAGCACATGTGTATATATGCATATATAGCTATTAATGACAAACATGATGCACTGCCAAATAGCACAAGCAAGGGCCTAGTGCTGTCCACATGTGCAAGCATGTGTGCCACAATCCTCGCGGTTGGGAAAGTCCGGGTTGCTGCGAACTTGCCCCTCCTTTTCCTGCACAGAAATCAGGCCTAGCATGACATCCTGCTGAACAGTCACATGTTGACACAAGATGCACCTTGCGTGTGATGAGCTCTTTGACCGTTCTCTCATCGTACTTCTGCAGCAAATCCTTTCAAGGGAAACAGCTGAAGCCCTACATCATTTCAAGCAGCTCAACACCAGGTCATGTTGCTAATCACAATCAAATAGGGGGTCCTTCTCCAGCACCCATGCCCACACACCCTTTGACTTTGACGTGTGGGACTTCGTGTGGTTGCTGATGATGCTAGACTTCATCCAGTCTTCTCCACTCTGCAGCCATTCTTCATAAAGGGCTGTCATCAAGCTGGTTTTGGCCGAACCTCAAACAGCACCAAGTGCAGAGGGAGAGAGACACAGAGACAGGAGGGAGAAAGATACACTGCTGAGGCCTCAACTGGTCTGCGCCTCCAGCAGTTTTTGCACCACAGGCGCTGGAGCTCGGGCACCTGCAGGGGTCCACCATGACAACCTAACACACCTCAAAGTATAACTACCATTCAAGACAACCCCATCACCTCGCATGCTTCTATAAAATCTCATATATCTAGCATGATCTGCAGCTTCAGCATCACGGGGCACATCCTTAATTTCAAGGCTCATGAAAGCTTGTCACTAGTAGCACTGACAGCAATTTGCATTGTGATGAGTGTGCATGCATACAATGTTAAACTGTGCCTAGATTCCTCAGTTGGCTGTTGCTGTTCTGGCTCAGCAGGCTTCTGGTCCGGGTTTTGCTGCAGATTCTCATGTTCTTGCAACTCATGTTTTTGGCTTTGCTGCGGCTCAGGCTCCTGCTTTTCTTGCGGTGGCTCTGTTAGCACAGGTGTTGCCTTTGGTGTTTGCTCTGGCTGCAACATTGGCCTGGCACCTTCATCCAACTCCTTGGTGTCTGGGCGCAGAAGGGCGGCTTTCACAGCATGACTTATTTGCTTGTGCTTCTGAGATTGTTGGTCCTCCTCCCACTGCTTAAGAAGCTGCTGAAGCTCAGACATATCCTCACCAAAACGATAGCCATCATCATCACGTTGGGAGCGCAGTTCATGGACAAAGGCCACAAACCCAGGCTGACAGGCTGCCTGAACCACAGCAGAATTGCACCTGCACTTCGGGTGCACAAGCACAAGCACATCTTTGGGGATTTCTGGCAGTGGTGTCCTCGCACTTGCACCATGGGTTGGCTCAGTTGGCTCTGCACCTGCATCACCAGATGTTGAAAGATCATCACTGGGCTGCACAGACTGCACCTGGTCAGGCTGCTCAACCACATGTACAGGCACCAAACTTTGGCTTTGCTCCAAGAGGGTCGCATCACAGTCATCACTTGCAAGTGTAGTGGATGAGGGCGGTTTGGGTCTGCCAAAAAGGGCTTGCACACCATCTGCTGTTGGCACTGTGAAAGCAGGCAACGGCTCATCCACAGGGTTCTTGGTTGCAGGCTTAGCCAAACGAGGGCATGGTTGCCCAGCACCTTTTCTGGCAGGGGTTGCCTGCGGTCTGAAAGCTGGGGCAGGGGTGGCATGCGGTGCCGGTGTGACCACAACTTTTGTAGATTCAGCCAGCTTGCGGTGCTCCTGCCAGCCTTGGAACATCGCATTGACCACTTCCTTGTCAACCCCAGCCTTCATTGCCACCTGACACAGGGGCACTTGGCCATGTACTGTTAGCTGCAGTTGGATACAAGCATTCAAACATACTCATCTCTTTATTCTAGTTGGATGGCCATGGCACAATCTGACAACACCAAACATGAGTTCCCAAACCCTCACCACCTGCAAGCCAGACTCTTTGACAAACTGATCAAAAAGGGGGCCGCTGCACGCAGGTGCCAAAGTGCTCGATGAGGGAGTCGAGGCCAGTGCCTCAAGATGAGTCGGTTGTGCATGACACAAGACACATGGCATAACATGATTGCAAGCCCCGCAATAGAAGCAACACTATCACAACAGGCTTGCCTCATCTTGCTCTTCGAACTCACCCAAATTCAGTGTTGGCAGAGAGTCAATGTTGACAGGCTCATCTGCTCCTTGCATCATGATTACTTACAATCGTTTCACAAATCAACAGCTATGACATGTTGCAATGTTGCAGTCCTGAAAAGCTGAGCTTCCGTGACACAGGTGTGGGTGTGGCATCTCCATGTGCAGTGGCCACCCCCATTTTGTTGCACTTGGGATCCGGGGTCAAACCAGTCTTCTCTGGGTTTCGCTCACGTTTGCAGCGCAACCGCCTTTCTGCAGCTTGCTGCAGCACAGACTGCATCACAGTGTCATACTTCTTCTCTTCCATGGTGCCAGTCAAGGCACAGCCAGCAGCAGCCCAGCCAAAATTGCTTTCAAGAAAGCAGTCATGTTTCATGATCATGTGTTCACAGGCTCGCTCATTTGCCCAAGAATGCACACTCATGTTTCACGCACTTTCACGCCATTTCACGCTTTTTCCGACAAACCCTGATCCACTGTTAAGGTTTCGACAAATTTTCACGCGGTTTCACGCACTTTCACGCACCGCCCATTGTCTGCACTGGAGCAGTGTGGAGGAAAACATCACATTCAGGGATCAATGCACAGTTAATCAATCCACTCTGCAACCACACATGCCTTGGGAAAGCCCACAGCAGCTACTAGCAGCTAATTGTCCACCACGCCATAGGTGAATTTGCAACATGTTGTCAATCAAGGGCCACGATTTAAACTCGACATGCACTTTGTTATGTTTTATTGAAAATCAGCTGAACATCTCAAGCCCCTTTCAAGCAACACTCAAGTCACAACTCAAGACCAGCACGTGGCTTCCATTTGCCCTCCAAGGCCTGCTGCCTCAAGAAGTCATGAAGGCAACTCAGCTGGGCGTTCTGCTCCCAGTTCGCCGGGGGGCTCGGTGCCTGGGATCAGCAGTGATAGCAACCAGATTCCAACAATTGCAGAAATCACAATGTTTGCGCAATCACCCATGCATAGTAATCACATTGCACATTTCACATGACACATGTGGCTGTCAAGACATTTCTCAAAATGGGTGTTGCAACAGAGCATGCTATGTTGCAATGTTGCAATGTTGCAAAGATCCAATCAGCTTGATATAGCAATGACCATGCATGTGACACTCTTTGTTTTCCATAATTCGGCCAGGCTCTTCCATGATTCAGCCAGGCTCAGGCTTCGAAGATCACTACACAAATGCGCAAAAGTGTGTTGCCCCTAGGCTAGCTCTCAGGTTTGAAGTTCACAAATGGTTCGCACTACTGTAACCCACAGGGCAACATCACAGCAGCTCCGGCATTGCTCAGCAATGACAATGTCTTAAGTGCACAACACCCAAATGCCCAGATGGCAAATTTTCATGTAGTGAGCAATGTTTCCTTGCCTTTGTGCTATCGCAATGTATCCGGCTTGAAAGGCTGGCTAGTGAGCTGTGCCTGCAATTGTGGATGATCATAAATGTGAATTTGATCCCTTCAATGGCCCTTAAGATGAAATTACTCTGCTTGAGGGTTGCATGGCTGGCACAGATGGCTAGCAAGCTGTTGCATCAACTCCACAGCCTGATGCATGACTCCAGGCACTTGCATGGGCACAGCTCAATTTCAAATGATGATCAGTCAGTTGAGGGTACAGTACTGTTGTCAAACCTCAAATTGAACTTGGGTTACCATTTGCCAGCTGTGCCCAATGCAAGCTCTTAGTGTGCCATGACCGGCACATAGCGCCACTCATGCTCTTCGTCATCATCATCATCACCTGGGCCATGCACTTCAGGAAACCATGGAAAAGGGCCTTCCTCCTCTTCCTCCTCATCATTCTCATTGATGATCTCTGGCTCGTCATCATCCTCCTCCACAGGGCGCGGCATGCGCTTGGGCCGTGGGTTGACCTTCTTCACCTTGATGAACTTGCCCCCAATGGGCACACCCGGGCCACCCTTCTGCTTGTTGCTCTTGTTCTTGCCCTTGCCCTTGGTGTTGGCGCCCTTGTTGACCATGTTGTGGCCCGTGCTCAGGCTGCTCGATGGCGGCTCAGCGTCAGGACCCGGCACCTGCGGCGGTGGCACCAACATGAGGCCCTTTTTCATGCCATCAGCCCTTGCATACCCCTTTTGGGCTTTGCCCTGGGCTTTGCCCTTCTCAAGCCCCTTCTGGAACCCTTTCTCATAGCCCTTCTCAAGGCCCCGCTGGTAGCCCTGCTCAGACGATGTTGGCCCATCTGTCATCTCCTCCACCGGGACATACGCGAACACCCATGCCCCTCGTCCAGGTCGATCACTCATGGCTGTGATGGCAGCGGAATCAAAGCCAACACATGTGCTTGCATTGAGCAACAATGTTGCAGATTGAGCAATGATGTTGCAGTGTTCCTGAATGTTCCTGAAACATTGTTCATCATGATGCATAACATTCCTGCGAGCCATCATGCACACCCTCAAGTACCACTAGCTGTCAAGGCTGAACCCCCAACCCCACAAATTGCAAGACCCTCGCGCATCCCACTCTAAATCAGCACCATTCTGCTGACAGGGTGCATATGCCAGGATCTTGTCAAGCGAAGGCCGTCGTGATGCTTGCCGGGAAGCTGGAGGCACCTGGGCAGTCAACACATGTGCATGACACAGATCAGGATGCCCCTAGCATGCAAATAGGCAGCAACCAAGTTTTCATGCAACAAGCCACATCAACCCCAACTAAAGTTCTTACAAGCTGCATCTCTCCATGAAAGATAGAGCTGCGCAATGCTGGCTCCAAACAGGTGTGGATATCGACCACTTTCACGAAGGCATTTGCCACCTGACCTTGTGTTGGCAAGGGCTTTGCACACACACACACACATGTCTGGGAACTCAATACAGGCATGCACAAGCCAACTCAGGAGTCGACACTGACACCCGTCCACTCTTGAGAATGGTCTTCTTCACAACATGTTGATTTCGCTCATCCTGTTTCATGTCTTGCATGATGGCCTGAGGCAGCTTGCAGTTGTAGAGGCCATCCACCCATGGCCTCATCACAACATGTTCATGTTGCAAAACTAGCTGGAAGCCATGTCACTCATGCATGAGTCTTCAGTTCGACAACATACATGCAGAGGCTCAAGCGCTGTCGCCCACACCTGCATCCTCTTCGGGCAGAAGTGCTTGTAGTACCCCAGCCAACTGAGCAATCAATCACACGCAAACACCAAGAGTCATCAATCAGTCATGCATGATCCAAAGCAATCAACTCAGGCACACACAACCGCTTGTGGTACACTGCAGCCAGCTTGGCCACAAACTCAAACTCTGGCAGCCACGCAAGTCTTGATGAGCCTGGTTGTTCAACCTTGGTTGACAGCTGTTTTGTGTCGACATGCAAGCACACATGGAACACAATGCTTCATCCTAGGCACACAAAATGTGCAATCCCGCATCCAGCAAATCACCAAAAGTAGTGTGGCTCTTGCAGCTATCACATTGCTCAATCGAGTAAACAGTGAAGAAGTATCACCATAAGGCTCCTCCCTCGTGCGTTTGGTGCAGCCCAAAGATAGGAACACATACCTTAACAGGGCAGCAATCAAAGGCCAAAAGGCCATGTCAACATGAACATGATCATGCATTCCAACACAAGAAATGCAAGCAAGGTTCCCCCCACAAGGAATACCACACCAAAGAAGTCCATTCTTGCATAGGCGAAGTGTTTGCTTGAGAGCATTCAAAAAGCCATGAACGGTCAAGAAGTCTTTGGACTCTGGGCAATCCAGCTTGTCGTAGTGCTGCCTTAAGGGTTGACACCCCAACATGTACACGCGATGAAACATGTGTGAGGCTCTGGCGCTTTGCATCCACGACGCCCTCAGGAGACACACGGGAAAAACCACTTGCTGGGATGGCCACAACAGCTAGAGTCTGCAAGTTCACTTTCAGGTGTGGACTTTGGAGGTATGGAGTTTGTAATAGAGGGACACATGCTGAGTAACAACCAAAAACTTATAACCATCCATACCTCCAAAACCCACACCCATGCACATGCTCTTGAAGTATGCTGAGTTCCTGGCTGAACGATCGAACTATGGCTTGATGCCCACTGAAGAGCTCAAATAGATCAAGGCCCTCAGTCAGCACTGATCATGACATGGCCATGGGGGTGTTGCTGGTGACATGCCCCATCCATGTTACTACCTCAAATTCAAGACAAGCTGATTCTGAGAGCACATGAGGCTTGCACACGTGTCCATTCATCAGCATTTGGGTGCTTCTTCTTCACCATGTCATCCCCCATCTGGCTGATGTAATCACAGGCATGGATCCTGCACTTGCTTGACATGCATGATCATGTTGTTAATCATTTCAATCGCAACTGTGCATTGTTCTGACAAGGCTCATGGTGACAGGCATGCCCAGCAGCAGCAACCCAGTGACAGCATTGGCACTGAGCCAAAGTCCAGCACCAGAAGGTTTTCCCATTGCAAGAGGCCTCCTATGTACTACAAACACCAAGCTAAGCGCACCTGGGCCACCAGCTGAGCATGACCCTGATGGATTTGCAAGAACTCATCACATTTGCACACACACACACACATCTCATGCACACCATGCACATGTATCATGTGTTCGTTCAGGTGTTCACACTTTTCACTGCAGCTGACTGATCAGGCATGATTAGCCAACATGATCAGGCAGGGTTAGCCAACGCAACAGCTTTTTTGTAAGCTTCCTGCCACCCACCAAATTTGCGGACACTTATTGTCATGCCGCCCTTATTGTTGATACCAGGCTTGCCCCATTCCGCAGCAAGTGGCACATTCATGACCTTTGAAACATACAGCTGGTCCACCTTCCAAAGGACACCTACACTGCTAGATCCACGTGGACCAGTTGTCACCGTGTATGAGGAGCGGGCCGCGATCGGGAAATCTGCAGGTGGGAGGGGAATGCCAGCCGCCTCAATGTCTGGCTTCACCTGGCAAAGCAAACCACTTGAAGTGCCAAATGATTGCCACATGCAAAACATGATTGTTGGGAGCACACATGGCCTCATCCCATGTCCTTGCTGCTGCTCTCCGGTTGGGAGCTGGGCGCTGCTCAGTGTTCTCCTGGTTTGCATCACCATGTTCTGCTGCAGCTGCTTGTGTGGTCTTTGAAGTGGCCCCTGCTTTGGCTGCAGCCTTTGCTGGTTTCTTTGCCCTGGCTTTTTTCTTAGGGGCCACAGGTTCGCCCTCATATTTGTCTGCTGCTCGTTTTGCAGCATGCTTTGCTGCAGCTTTCACCTACACACATGAGCCATCATGAACAACATGCACACATGCATGGCTATGAACATGCAAAAGCAACTGTCAGCCTTTCTTTGCGCTTGCAGTTCATCTTCATCTCCAGCTGGAATCTTTTCCATCATCTCTTCCAATTGGGATTCCAGGGTTTCCGGCAATGTCAAAAGGTTGGGCACCAAGGGCTTTCTGTCCTTCTACTAGTGCGACACACAAGCACATGCAACAGAACCATGAAGACCAATATGCATGACACACAACAGTCCTTGATTGCTTGGCGCCGATGCTCCTGAACAGTGGCCTGCACACCAGGCACGTCGACCAGCTCATCATCCTTTGTGTCCGGGGCTGTGGCCTAAGTGTGTCATGGCCAACCGCAAGATCAGCATCAAATTGAATTGAATGGTTAGCATGCCATGTGTTCCAGGCACATGTTAGACATGTCACCCTTGCACATGTGGCTGTGGCTCAAACCCAAACACTGTACTGTCATTGAAGAAACTGGATCAAAGACTATATAGCTCTTTGGTTTTGAGCCTCATCCATGTGTCACAACCCAGTCCCAAGGCCGTGGCAGCCTTGACCGGGTCAGAGCAGCTTGGCACTGCTTCGGCCTGAGCAGTTTTGCATTGGGACATTGGGACAAAACAAGCATGCTCCACACTTGGGACCAGACTGGGCTTGCTGCAGGGCTTGGTGTCGGGCTTTGCATGGGACTGGGCTGATCAGTGTCCTGCATGCATGACACATGAAGCATGGGCAAGGTGTTATCATGTGGGGTTGGGGCCTTCTGCTCAGCAGACTGGACAAGCTTCTCCAAAAGTTCATCCTCACCAACATCACCTGAAAGTGCAAACTTGCTTTGAGTGGCTGCAGGTAACATGTTGAGGGCAAGGCCATTTTCCCGCAAGGCCATCTCAATGATGCTTTTCAAGGCTTGCACGCCAGCTTTCCTGGCCCACAAGGTTGCTTGCAATATGGTCAGGTTATCAAGCTGGCATGCCTCGATTTCGATGGGGCACTCTTGTGCAAGGTGACCACATGTGTGCACATAGCTCTCAACTGCCCAGCAGTCATGCGCACCCAGTCCTGCAACACACATGGGTTACATGCTAAACAGACCATGCAATTTCCACATGCGTTGGTCAACATGCTCCTTGAGCTGCTTTCGCTTGAGCTGGTCGGCAATGATGCAGTGCGTGCTGTTGACCTGGTAGACCACCTCCTGCCAGCAGCCCCCCTTGTGTTACTAATGTATCAACTGGTTCTGAGGTCCTTGAAGCAGGCCAAACTGGGGATGCCAGAGGCAGCAAACGTGGCAAAGAACGGTGCCAAGAAGTCAAAATTGGCCTCAACCTAGATTTGCAAAACACACACAACAGGTCCAAACCCACCGCAACCACAGACATCCTAGCTGAGATCAGGACAGTCTCCACATTCTGGCCATCCCCAATCACCACAGGCCACTCCAGCTTCTGCCATGAGTACATGCATGCTAACAAGCAATGAAAACCATTGGCCACCATGCGCCCAAGCCTTTGCCCGGATCATGACCACCCGGTCATTCTCCATGAGGAAGCTCGTGAGCACATCCTGTACATACATGTCACAGCATGCACTGAACCAACTAGAACATATAAATTGTCCAGCCTTCAGCATCCACTTTGCCTCATCCTGCCACAACAAAGCATGTTAAAGAACATGATGTCAGCAAACCATTATGAACATGTGCCTCATCCGCCATCTCAGGTCAAACCATTCAGCCGACCCAATGCTCGGGCAAAAAGAACGCTGCACAGGGAAGGGGTTGTGATGACATGTCATGCATGCAACTGCCACAAACTGCTGGGCTGTTCAAAATGCAAATCCCATTAGCTTACAAAGAGGTGTCATGTTCCATGAGACCAGGGGATGAACTGGGATTGCATTTGAACAGCCCAACAGTCTTGAAAAAACACACAAAGCAAAGGGCACGTTCTTCTTGTCCAGCAGCTTCTTCAGTGATCTCCTTGTGGATCCTTTTGCCTCATGATTGTGGTTATCATGACATGGCTGTTTGCACAAGGGTTAAAGCTGACACATGTGTCATGAGGGCCTGGCGGTTGAGCGTGCAAACAGCATCCCTCATCCATGGCATGCTGCAACAAGCCAATGTGATGCTTGAACATGCCATGCTAGACCATGATTGCCATGCACTCCAATACTTGACTATGCATCCATTCTGACCACACATGCATGTCATTGAGCCACAAGCGGCATCCAACACACATGCAGCATGTTTCAGTCAACCCCTGTAATATTTCAGGTTTGGGGTATCCGACAAATCTTGCTTCGACAAACTGTGCTCTCTGACAAGGTTTCGGTTATACCCCCAAAAAAGCGCCCGATTCAGCAAACATGCACAGAGAACAGGGGTGGATTCTCAGGGTAAGGCATGCACAGGGGCTCCAGTGTGCTCGCAACTGCGGGATGGACCTGGCTGTCGATCAGGCAAAGCTCAGTGAGGAACGCAGGCGGCGGATCTGCAATGATCAGAAATTCTTTCGGCGAGGAATTTGGCTGGCAGGCCAGAAAGTGTTCGGCGAGAAATTCAACGGGCAGGCTGAATAATTTTCGGCGAGTTCCTCCGCGAGGGGCTCTCCCAAAAGTCAGGATCTCGGCGAGCAATCTCGGCGAGTTGCGCTGAGCGGCTTGGCTGGCTGCGAAGCACGAAAATCTCTCCTTAAGGCCCAGTTCCACCAAGCCCTGCTTTCGGAGAGGCCCTCGCAGAGGGGCTCTCCTTGAGAGGGGGGTCTGGCCGACTTTTGGGAGAGGCGACTGCATCGCGCCCCAGGTCCATCCCGCAGTTGCGAGCACACCTGGAGCCCCTGTGCATGCCTTAGCCAGCAAACGGCCCATGGGACTTTGAATGGCCGGCAAAGTAAAGCCATGACACACACATCTAAGTCTCGTTTCGACCAAACAACCAACCTGGCGAAACAACCAAGTTGAGCGAATGTATTTTTGGAGATGCCTTAGGTCGCCTCGGAAAAGAAAAAAAACGTTGGGCCCCCCAGTTGTTTGTTTGGCATCCTGGGACCACACCCAGTCGCTAGGCTGGTGCCAAAAGGCAGCTTCTCCTCCATCAAGGCCGGAGCCGGATTCGAGCTCATGGAATCCGAGGCCAAAACGAGCTCGCAGCGAAGGTCCTTCACATGGAATTCTCTTGGTTTAGGTTTTGAAGTCTTTGTTGTTTTTTGGCAGAAATTGCTTGCGGGATGACTATAGGGGTGAAGGCCTGCCAACAACTCAATTAGAATTGTTTCTTTCCCCCCCCCCCCCCCACGGGTTTGTTCAACAAATGGGGTTGGGTTGCCGTATAGGGGATTCCTTTAGAGGTGCCCAAGTTTCAGGCGTTCTCTCTTGTTCAAATCCAAGGTGTTTTTTCCTGTGGCCGTGCCTTCGTAGAGGGCCCTTTTTTTCAGGCTGGCCCATGATACAAGATTATGACGGTGCTTTGTTTCAGGAGATTGCCCTTTAGAGGATGCCCTATTGTTGGGCCTTGCTTTTAATGGGGTACCTTTGTTCTCCAGAAGGCTTTTGAGGGGTTGATGTTAGGATCCTCCCTATTTCAGGGACGGTCCGCCTGGTGATTTCCCAGAGATCATGGATGGGCCCTTCATGTTCAATGGCGCAGCCCTTTGTGTTCTCATTTGGGAACAGAAGAATGGCCGCCCTTCCATAAACCGACCCTGGCAGGCAATGTTTGGCGGCTTGCTGTCCATATTTGTTTCTAAGACCGAAGGTATGCGTCAGAATCAGGCTCCTAGCTTAGGCTTGTACCAGGGTAATTGTGATGTGCAGTGTGCTGGCTTGCCTTTTCGGTCATTTGCCAACTTGGATGGCCACCCAGGTGAACATATTATCCCTATTTTTTTCTTGTAAGGTGAAGCTACGTCAAGAGAGTCATCAACCGCGGTTATGAACAACTTGCGAAGGGGCGAGGTGAGCTGGGCAAGGCATTCGAGCTCCAATCCATGAAACTGCCACTTTTGGAGGCCCAAGAACGGAAGACTTCAAACTGTTTGCTTTCCTCGTGGTTTCCAAAATTAAACAGGAGGGGCAAACCGCAGGTTTTGGTCCATGTTTCCACATACCAGGGTTCCATTTTGGTACCGGTTTTTTGAGCCACAGCCATTTCCCCCAAAAAGTCGTCTCACTCGAGGCGGTCCTTAAACGGGACATCGAGAGACCTCTTGAGGTTGGCGGGAAGGAGTTCGAGCTCTATGGCTGTGACGGTGGGTGTTGGTCTCGGAATCTGGCCGCCAAGAGCGAACGCTCGGAGCTTTTTGGGGCGGGGGGGTCAGTTTCCTGGAATACTATACACAGGGATATTGCCCTACGATCATGGGATGAAGCCCCATTTTTGTGGGTTGAGGGTCGAGGTACACTTGAGGGGAGCTCACCATCATCGTTTTGGTCGGAAATCGAGCAGGCCCCCATGTCTCTACTACAATCGACCAGAACGAGAGTTTTGAAGAACTGGTGGTTTTGTTGCCAGCTTCAGGACATTCCAGTCCACATCGAAATTCCTGGTTTACCCATCCAAACAGCGACTCTTTCTGACCAAATGGCAGCTTGTGTTGTTCAATCAGACATCATTTGCAGGGGGATGTACTGCGCAGAATGTCACGTGCTGTAAGCTAGCTTGAGTAGATTCCAACACCAGCTGCTTTTGAAGCTTGCAGATCACGTATACCCTCATCAGATTACGAATAGTCCAGTGGTTGGTTTAGGCTTCACGCCAAAATTATTTTGAGAGAAGTCCATGATTCAAGGTTGCTGCTATGGGCTCTGGATACAATGGTTGGCGTTTAAATCAGATCCTGTGGGTTCCACGGATGAAACAGCTGTTGCCATACACCGGTGTTTCGGTCATGTTTTGCGCCTGGCGTTTGTTGTTTTATTTTTTTACTCTACACTCCAAAACCGCCAACTCCTAGCTCGAAACACACAGACACAAACACGGCATGATCTGCGCCTTTCTAGTGCAGGGGGAGAAGAAAAACGAGCATCTCGCGGAGGCGAAGTGCTTATGCGCATGTTTGCGTTGTTCTTTCAGAGACACAAATAACCTGGTTTCTGGGTACATTTGGCAATGAGAATGGATGACCATTCCCCAGCGAGCACATGAGCCAATTGGAGGTTTCCGTGGAAACTTCATCTTTCTTGCTGAGAACCCGAGGCTGTCCAACTTTTGGGCCTCGACCCAGTTCGGCTCCGCCATGCATGCGGCGGCCTCGAACCGGGTGCCCGCGGGCCTGTAACACGAAGCCAGAGTCGAGGTTCGACCCAGTTTCGATGAGGGCGCGCGTGTTTTTTGTTGTAGGTTTGCTAGAAAAGGGCCGGAATCTAAGCACGTGAGGGGAAGTATGGGGCATGTTGGGACAGTTTTGAGGAAACCGAAGAAGAGCATCATGAGGCGTTGAAGCATCCGGTTCCTGACGTTGAACTGGGGACGGTTGTCTTGTGTTGCGGAAACTTTGTTTTGATTTGCGCCGGGATGCAACAAACAAGGGGACGAAGGGTCTGTATGTTTGAGTCAAGACCAACCCGAAAAAGGCTTGGCAGAGAAGACGGCGACGGCATGAGTCCAGAGTGAACCATCAAATGTGTACGGCACCTAGAAAATAGCGCAGCCATGGACATCCTTTTGGCCCGCTCAAAAGGTTGGAACTTGAGTTCCCTCTTCTCGGCTTTGCAGGCGGCAAAAGTTCTTCTTCCCCCCTTCTGGCGCTCTTGCGTGGAGAAGCCCGAAACAGGCTGAAATGGTTCGACGTCCTTCGAAACCGCCCGGTTCAACACAGAAGAACTTACCCCTCCAATGGCTGGCAGTTGTCTGGGCCCATTTTGACCGCTGGCATTCCCAAGTACTCTTCGAGCGTGTGTCAGTTTTGTACCAGAGGTTTCTGAACCAAGAGATGTCACAGGCGGGAACTTGCCTCTTGTCTCTTCAGCTGTCCCGGTTTGCGCTCATTCTTCGCCTTCCGCCTTGGCGTTCAGCTCGCATTGGTTGGCTTTGCCAAACCGAGATGCAGCCAACCAAACCGGTCGAATTGTCTGGTCCCTTTGACACAAGTTCACCCAGCTCCAGTTCCCACGCATCCGAGCCACTTGAAGCGGTGATTCTTGGGCCTTTGCCTGGTCAGCGTTATCCAAAGCATCTCACAAAGCATGGGGCTTTCACAAGGCAAGGAATGCGGCCAGACATGTGTCACGCATTTTGTCTGTGGACATAGTCTCGTAGTTCCTATCCACGTGGGACCACAAGAGAGCCACGAGTCCGCACATTCAGGCTGAAGTGAGCGCCATGTTCGTGGAGTGCCCTTCATTCAAGGGACATCATTTGCCTCACGAAGGTGTACCTTCTGAAAAGAGCCAGAGCCATACGTGTGTACTCTACTCAACTCCCACAGCACTTGGGGAGGCAGGGTTCCTTGCAGGATAGCTATAGGCCAATGAAAGGGGAATGTTCAACACCACCTTTGCCAGCTGATTTAGGACAAGGAATCTTCGTTCCAGATCCTCCAGTGAAGTGGTGTTTTGTGAGAGGTAGTTGTTTTGGAACGCGAGGCCGAAAACCGCTCACGGATCTGTATTGCGCACTGTGAGGCCTTCCTTTGCTATATGCAGGAGGCAGGGCAAGCAAGCTACTTGCCATGACCGAAACTTTACTTTGGTGATATTGGCATACTGCAGTGGCATGTGTCAAAGCCAGCGACCTTGTAAACGGTTGGCGACTCATGTTGGTTTGCAACTATCAACTTTGGGGGAGGGGGGATTGGTGCTGAATGGTCCCAGCGTATTTAGTTGTTGTGTTGAAAGCATTTACATAAGCTATGATTCTGACTGCAACCACAGGCAAAGTCATGACATAATTGACAACCACCATGTGTTCACGAATGACAGAACGGCTCCAAGCAGAAAGTTGTGATTCAGAGTTGTGTAGAGACTTCCCTGGATATCGAGCCTTTGCTTTTCCTGAATAAGGGCATCAGTCCACATGTTGGGACATTGGTTGTAACAACAAGGCCACCCCACTGCCAGTGACGGCACTTTCTACGTGAACGTGTTTAAGCAATAGTCACTTCTGGTTAGGCAAAAATGACCGGACACCTTTCCAATAGAAATCAGACGCATTTGGGAGATATTTTCCCAGAAAGTTGTGGAAAAAGTCAACCCTGGCTTGAATCAGTCACCCCACTTTGGCAGGTGGTAGCTTTTCTGCACAGAAGCTCTCCACTGCAGCTGCCTTTCAAGATCGAGCGGGACAAGGCGAGAGTCGATTGCAGATGGCCAGGAGGTGATCAAGATAGGCTTCGTAGAGACGTGGCATCATTTGGGTGCTAGTCGATGGTGATGATGCCATTTGGGCGCTAGTCATTTTCAGGACGCGTCTTCTCTCGTTCTCTTTCTGTTTTGTTGTCTCTTTATTTGTCTCTTTCTCGCTCTCTCTTTCTCTCCAGCTCTTTCTATCTCTCTCCTTCTCTTTCTCTCTCCTTCTCTCCCTCTCTCTCTCTCTCTCTCGTTTTCTTTTTTCGCTCTCTCTCTCTCTCTCCCTCGTCCACGAAGGTGAAAAACCGCTGAACATAACGCATTTTTGAGGGTCGACACCGCAACGTCCGCAGAGGGTCGCGCGAGCGAAGCGAACAACGTAAGAGTCCACACGTTTTTGAGGGTCAACCCACCCGGAGTCTGCAGAGGATTCGCTTTTTGGAGGTTGCCAACCAGCACGCTGGGACGTGCCAATGGTCCCGTCTCCGAACCCACTACCTACTACCTACTGCCTTCTATCTTCCACCTACTACCTACTACCTGCTACCTACCACTACAACTAGTACAACAACAACAACTACTACTGCTGCTACTACTACTACTACTACTACTACTACTAGCATTCTTCCTTCTACTACTATTATTCCTCCTACTATTGTTCTTCCTCCTACTACTATTACTATTACTATTGCTATCTATTACTATTACTATTACTATTACTATTACTATTACTGCTACTACTACTACGACTGCTGCTGCTGCTACTTCTACTTCTGCTTTTGCTTCTACTTATACTTCTTCTTCTACTTCTTCTACTACTACTACTACTGCTGCTACTACTACTACTACTACTACTACTACTACTACTACTACTACTACTACTACTACTACTACTACTACTACTACTACTACTACTACTACTACTACCTACGTTCTAGTAAGTCGTAGCGTAGCAGAACCGTACGTTGTATACGTAGTAGAATAGTGGAACGTAGCGCGTGCTACACACTATGTATCAGGAGCCACAAGGAGCTCCTCCCGCGTAAAGCTGTCGATGGCGATCCGCGTAAGCCCCTTTGTTTTGAACTAAAGGCTTAAAATAGGTTGAAACCTTTGCATGTTGCAAAGAAAGAGAGTGAATCGGATGTGTTTGGCCTAACGCTCGTTCCGCGTAGCCGCAGCGTAGCCTCCCAGGCCTGTTCAAGTCCACTTGCCCGCATGCCCGTCTTCACATCATTGCCACTACTACGTACCACCTACTGCTGCTGCTGCTGCTGCTGCTGCTACTACTACTACTACTACTACTACTACTACTACTACTATTAGTACGTTTTTATTCTACTACTACTACTACTACTACTGCTACTACTACTACTACTACTACTACCACTTAAACGAATACTCGCACTTCCTATACTCCTACGTTGCGTTTATGCGGGTCTCTTCGTGGGCGTGCGCCCTGGGGGTGCGCCCGCTCGCAGCCACTCGCGGCCACTCGCAGCCACTCCCAGCCACTTCCACAGATCCCAGGCAAGTGGCTGCGAGTGGCTGCGAGTGGCTGCTTTCAATTTTGTGCACATTGGCATGCTCCCTGGAACCCCGAGTAAGTGACAAAGTTCCCACGCGGATGGAAATTCCATGTTGGCATCACAGGACTCAGCAACCGTTTTTTGCAACCAAACCATTCGCTGGGTGCTAAGTACCATATCCACAGAAAGCACATTTGAGGCATAGCCTTGTTACCTGAAACCTGGTTTGGGGCGGACTCTTTTTTGCTCCCCTTGTCCGGGTTGGTTGAGCAACACGACCACATGGTTGGTTTTTGTTTGAGGCCGGGTACTTTTGTTGGTTGGTTAAACCCAAGGGAACCAACCATTTGGGGGGTCCAAACTAAAAAGGGGACACCCATATGAGCCTTTTCAGAACCCGACGATTTCTGGCCGTCGCAGGTGGGTGGCTTCTCGGTGAAAGGTGGGCAGTTTGATCAGGAGCGCTGGACGAAGGCGGGAAGACGATCGACAGGTAGGATGGTGAATGGGTGTTTCCAAGGTAGCCCATGTGGCTGTGGCTCAAAAAACCGGTACCAAAATGGAACCTTGGTAAGTGGAAACATGGACCAAAACCTGCGTAACCCCTCCTGTTTAATGTTGAGCCACACCCATTTTTCAAAAGAAGCTGGTTCCTTCAAAAATTGAAATCCGTTTTAAGTGTTCACCGGGGTGTCACCTGAGGTGCAGAATCCCGTGAATAGGGGTACATGTCCTAAGGTGTCCTTTTGGTGTCCAATGTAAATGCCATCAGAAAGGGGTCCAAATTTGAGAAATTCCCGTACAGGTATGGATGTTCCCATTCTCCCTCCCAGTTTGCAGGGGAATCCATCAATCCGCCAGGCTTAATTGTTGCCACACCCGTCGAATCAGGGGTTGGTTGGAATCCCCCAAAAGCCCCAGCAATGGGGGCTTCTCAGGCCTCGTGAAAAGGGGTGGTTGTGGGCTGAGGTTCTCATTCGAATCTTTGCAGAGTCACAGTCAGAGGGTGCGGTGCAGCCTTTTGAGCCCTGATTTAAAGTGTAGTTGGAAGCAGAAGGCCCGCCCATGAGGGGTGCTGTGCAAAATTTATATGTTAGGGGGAAATCACCAAAGGAGTCTTACTCCCCCCTTCACTCAAATCTCGAAAGCTGTTTTAGGGAGATCTTGGATGCTAGGAGGGTAACTTGCCAGACCGCGAAGGCCCTGAAGTTCATGCTCATGGACCTCAAGTACCTCATCCCAGTGGTCGAGTCGTCTGAGAGCCCAGAGGTGTCAAAGGTGCTTGAGGTTTCCTGGCTTGGGAGCCAAAGGAACGGGACACCGCCAAATTTTCGGGGGCCTTTTCGGAAAAGTGCAACTTCTTTGTGGGATGGTGTGTAGGAAGGGAAACCGCGCCAACACAATAAGCTGTCTCAAATAAGCAGCGCCCCCCCCTGCTATTTTGGTTCCTTTGATTCCTACGGTTTACTTTTCTATTACATCCCCCAAACTCAAAGTCATTGTGCCATCTACTTTCACCCAACTGTGTTGGTAGGGCTCTCACAGGCATTAGAAGGCATAGCCGCGTTCGAGCCTTCACTCAGGCGAGACTTTCTGTCAAGGACTCCATCCAAGAGCCGGTAAGCGGCCGCGCCCCGCCACCATCTCCTGGAGACCAGGGTAGTCCTTTTTCTGGGATGCTCATCGAGCCAGTTTGGTGTGCAAACTGGTTTCATGGGCGTCGATTTGGCCCCCGTCCTGGTGCTGGAGTGCCAATGTCCAAACTGGCAAGAAGTTTAGGATAAAGTGTGACTGTGCATTTGTCTGGGCTAGAGTCACGAGACATGCCGCCTTTGCGGATGACTAAGACTTGTGTTTCCAAACAATGGAATGTAATACGTGTTGCGATGCGCAAATACGCAGTGCTTGTCAATGTTCATGAATTGAACATTGACAAATGGATTATATTGCTGTGCAAAACACATTAAATAGCAAACAGGCGAGTGGCACTGGTCAAACAAGTTTTTGTGAGATTTGCAGTGAGGGGTGGGTGACCCAACAGTATAAGCACGTATTTCAAATACATGCGAAACGCATGACGTAATAGGAATAGGTATATCTAATGAGAGGGTATGACTGACTGCATTCATTCTGATTGAAATTGAGCTGGGAGCCACGGCTTCTTTGGGAAGGTTCTGTTCCACAAATTCAAAGTTCTTGCGACGGCCCAGCAACGATGCACACGACGTGGTTTGTACATAGATCAGTCGCCCGAGAGCGACCAAAGCTGAACATGCGCCCAGCGAATTGCAGCGCGTGGCAAAATATTCAAAGAGTTTTGAGGATGTCGCTTGATATTTTTTATTGCTTAGGGTTCACTAATTCTGAACCATAATCCGAACAACCATGAACAACATGTTTGCTAGAGGGGGTCAAAAGCTGAGGTAGTTTCAAGGGTTTGGCGTTTGGTTGTCAGCAAAATGCTCACTGTGAATTGGTCACCAGTGATATTGGACTTGTGATCTCAGCTCTTTCTGAAAGTATCAAAGCTAGAGTTCCCCGGGTCCTTTCCCTTCAACTTGGCCGCTGAAAGATACCGCAGGATCCCCTCGTAAGGCAGCTGGTTTTGGATGTTCTTTTAGGATCCCTCTTTCAACATACCATGTCGTGGCCCAGACAGCCTCGTAAGCCGAAGAGAGCTTGGAGCTTGTAGTAAGATTGGCATATTCTTACCGGGTGTCCACTCCCAAACACAATTTGATTTAATTGTTCATCCCGTCCCTTGACTCGGGCCCTTGACACCCGCTTTTTGAGCAACCTCGAAATGCTCAAGCTGCTGCATCCAGGGTTGAGGGAACGAGGGCATCTTTCCCACTTCTGTCATGCTGAAATGCCAGGGAACCTTCCCTTTGAGCAAAGGATCATTAGGAAGCTCCACCCGATCGTAAAGTTGGACAATGAGCGCCACATGTCCCGCAAAAGAAAGCCGTACACACTGTAGGTTGACCCAAAATATAGGATGCGGGATGTGGAAAAGCATGAGAGATAAAGAGAGAAAGGTGGAAGGGAAAGGAATGTTGATTGAAAGGGATTCGTCTCTAGGACCATCCCTTCCTCAATTCCTTTCTCGCCTCTTTACTTAGAAGAGATAAATAATAATAGTAATAATAATAATAACAATAATAATAATACGAATAACAATAACAACAATAATGATGATGATGATGATGATGATAATGATGATAATAATAGTAACAATAATAATGATAAATGCAATGTCATAAAATCCTTACAAGATAGCACTTGCATACAAGGTTGATAAAAGAGAAATATTAATAAGAAATAGAAAATTAAAAGGAAATAAATAAATGATATAAAATGCGAATAGATTCTTAAGACGATTCCAACATGTAGAACATAAAATATACAACAACAAATACAATAAAATGCAAGCAAGAAATAAGAAACATATAGTGAATAAGATAACAACACGCTATTGAAAAAAGGGCTTGGTAAGGACAGTCTTGGATGGTAATGAAACAATAGACTGATATGCCTTGTCTGTCTTTCATTTCCTATCTTCACCAAAATTCCAAACACAAGAATGAAGGACATGAAAGTAAGATAAGACAAGGCAAACATCTTCTTTCACCTTCATTATCTTTTCTTAGTAATTCCTCAGATCCTAGATGAAGAGGATCTCAGAGAATGAAGGATGACCATAATAACAAGACAATCAAATTCTATAAATAAATCCGCTATCATATTGTGGTTATTTGCTTTGTCAAGGAATTTACAGTTAGAAGCATTCCTTGGCAGGCAGTACGTCCCAGATGAAAGGATGTGTTTCATGCCTGCTTGCAAAATGAAAAGTTGCCTTTGTTTCTGACCTCTCCTTCCTTGTGGTTTCCCATGAAGCCCCTCTAGAAGGGCCACACACGCGGGCTCAAATCAAGCATGATGTTTGGGCAAGAAGGCTAACCTGCCGGCGATCGGGCTCGAAGACCAAGGGCCCGCCAGAATCGGCGTGGGCCCTCCCCATTCGGGGAAGCCATGGGAAGTGGGGCCAGTAAGAAGAGCAATGCGGCTTCTGGGCCAGTGCAGGTGAAGCCAAGGACCGCGCAAGCCCTGTACCTATCTCATAGGTTTTGTTGGCTCTTAATGACACTGAGGGTGCAACAAGTTGGCTCACGAGGGTTGCTTGGGGTGGACCTAGTGTCTTTATATGCTTCCAGTCCACCCCTGATCGTTGGCCTGGTTTGGCGGGGCGACTAGGGATTGGAACACGCCGACAAGCCTTCTGTCAACACCGCGGAAACCGTGTACGTCGCGAACCATGTTCCTGAAGCGATTTTCTACAGAGAGTCTCTATTATTTCTAAATATTTCGCTGGAACCTTGGCGCTGCGCATTCGCGGGCACTGCACATTGCACTGACGCCATGGGTTGTCGACACAACGTCTCACGCTATTCATTTCGCCGCCTCGAAGAGCATGGCGTTGTGTGCGATAGCAACCTGCGGCCTTCATTGTCACAGCCCGCACCGTCATGATCATCATGGTGCTTGAAAAACAAAACTGCTTGTGCTCGATGGCGTTTCAGTACCACGGCAGTGTTGTCGTGTCGCTTCCGTTTCCTCAGCCATTGAAGATGTGGCGCAGCTGTTCCACATCTCTTATACTCAGCGGTACTTCATCGATGTTCTGGCTAACGCGTGTATCAGCGGTGTTCAGCCGGAGTTGTTTGTTTCGTTGTGAGATTGTATAATTATTGTTATTCAACAATCTTAATTTCTAATAGTACGGGGTTTTTGCCCTCGTAAGCTCAAGAGTGGCCCGGAGCAGCTCTAGGGTTTCGGAGGGTTCTGGGAGGTTCCACAGAACGGTTGCTGATTTGCATGGTTCCCGAAGAGGCAACTCTAAAACCAAGTCGATGATTTATTGGACGCCTTCGCTGGACGGCGAAAAGTGCGAAGGGAGCTGTGATATACCGCCTGTCTCGGAGCTGTCATATACCCATGGAGAACCACCACGTAGTGAGAAACAAGCATCCCGTTGGCACCCGACTTACAGCTGGGCAGGCGGAGTAGCCCCCCTGAAAAAGCAACATGACATAGCACAATAAATTTGCCCATATGCAGACATCTCCTGTTGCAGATCTGCTGTGGGAGACTTAGTGTGAGTGTGCCTCTTTTGGAGTCACAGGCAAACCCCAAACAGTATTTTGGAAGATACCACCTTTGGGGTTATGTTTAAAGAACGAAGCCAACGACAACCTGAGACCAGAATCTGAACATGTGATTGTTGTCTGGAGCAAAACCTGAGCTAGGAAACCTCAACCCCAAACAGAGTCCCTTTTTAAGCAGGGTCGGCAACTGGGGAACCAAGGGAACTTGGGCTGTTCGGCCAAGCAAGCAAGTTCTTGGTACCCTAGATTATAACCCAGTCATCGTGGAGTCAACCCTGTTATAGAATTACAATTTTTATATTATATATATTTTTTTAAAAAAAAAAAAATTATGGCCATGATTTATTTGGCTACCCTCTTACTGGCCGAATGGTGGGTGGTCTACTGAGTTCACCTCGGCGAGGAGCGAAGTCCCGCACTATGAGGGGCTCAGCCTCGGCGCGGCCGCGGACATCATAGACACCTTAAACCTAAACCAAGAGGCGCGAAGCAAACGACCTGTTCTCAGAGACAAGGTTGATCTGAAAGCCCAACACACGGGTTCCAGAAAACGAGCCGTAAGAAGTGTCTTTTGAGTTCAAAGACCAATTCAGGGTCAAACAAGCAACACAATTGATTGGGTGTGTTTGCTGTCAAACAACAAAGAAACAATGCAAAAGGCATCGTTGAGGCAAACGCTCATCACGATGAGTCTTGTATAGTTAACAGCATGTGATAAGCAACCTGACGAGTCTTGCACCATTTCAAGGCCACGTAGGTCCACCTCCAAGAATCCCTGGAATGATGATTCCCGTGTAGATTGCAACAACATCGGTTTGGTTTCACGTCAAAGGTGTCCACGGCAATTGGTTGTCATCTCATAGCCGAGTTTGCAAACAACTTGGCTGGTGGCTTTGAGTTTGAACGGGGATCTCTTTCATTGCTTGTTCTAGATCTATTTCAGTCTCACTGCTGTGGAGGAACCAAATCCTGCACCACCCAAGAATCCCTGGAACGACGATTCCCCTGTAAATACCATGGTTTCTGTCCATCCACACTATGAACCAGACTCCATGGGCCCGCTCCCATGGGCCCATTTCGAGCGCCAGGTCGGCAGCCGTCCTTTGGCGCAGGCCAAGGTGGAGGATGAGGACATAGAGGACGCACGGGGTACAGGGCCCCGAATTTTGAGTTTCGCCCAGGGCCCCGAATTGTGCGGCGAATTGCCATTTTGTGTAAAATGAGAAGCGGCTGGTCCAATGACCCAGAATTCACCTCATAGGAGGAAAGTTCCCCAGAAGTGGTTGAGCACTCCGGGCTTTCCACTGCCTACTGTCGCCCGGCCCTGGCTGCCGGTGGGACATGAGTTTGATCTCATCAATTAAAACGGCTAGTGTTCGTTTCAGCCGTGTTTGTGCAATTTATCCACAATCAGCACAAAGTCCTGGTGGACTCCTGGGTCACGACCGTTCGCTTGCCAGCGACGTTCTGCCTCGAACACGCAAGAGTGTCCCTAAAGAGATTCTCCAGACCCCAAATTCGCCAACCTGAATCCGGCGAACAAAGTAGATGCTTATAAGCACGCAAGTTCTGCACAATGGCACACAATGCATGCTTCACAGATGCAGCGTGGAGAGCCCTGGTTTTAGAATGACACGCCAAGAAGCAAATCCCGTCAGCGATGTCGATTTGCACACGATCATCGGTAGTGCAGACGCATTCGACACTTGCCATGACCAATGTTTCTAATTGAAAGCAAGCAGCGCTTTTCAAACATCCCCTCAGACAATCAGCACGCCAGAGATATGGGATTTCCAAGATGTGCAGGCATCACTTTGAATCGAAACCGGGTAATTTCACTTTTTGACCAGTTCAATCGTCCCGATTTTGTCAACCACTTGATGCTCACCGGTGACGTCCTCTGAAAACTACCTCGTTCAGAAACACAGTCTCCTTCTTTGGTTCCTCTGATTTGCCGAGACCTTCTTCAACCACATATTTTGAATACTGTTTCAATGCCCACTTTCCGGCAACAACGACAACGCCGCGTATCCCCCCACAATCTATGTAACATGTACCAACACTTGATGCATTTTGGGGGGGGGTAAATGTATCCCCCCACAATCCATGTAACATAACCCAACATTTGACACATTTGCGGGGTAGATGTGGAATCCATGAAGTGTTTGGGTCTAAGAAGCACATCTACCCTGGATTCCATATGTAAGGGAATCATGGCTCTCCATGGATTTGGGATAGTGAACCCTGGATGGTGGGTAGATGTGGAACCCATGAGGCACTGCTTATCCACCTCCATGACTAGGTCCCCCAGTAGTGCCCTTTTACCCTTTTTTGGGGGAGGGTTCCCCTACTAAAACAGAAAAAAAGAAAAAAGAAAAAGAAAAAAACGGGTGCCCTTGTTCTAACCTCTCTGGAGGACCTAGCATGGTTTTGGTTGGGTCTAGTGAAACACCTCTGGGGCTAAAACCGTAACTCGCAAGGCGGAGATGGCCCAGGCGATCTCGCGCCACCCAGCCTCGCCCTCGGCCGCCGCTGGAAGCAGCGCTTCGCTGGGGACTTCGCCGGCGCGGCCGCCCAAGGCGGGACGGGAGCCGCATGAGGCGTGCGTCCTGTTGGATCCGTTTGGAGATTCGACGCACAAACGCCCAGAGCGAAAATTCACCTGAACTGACCTGTTGTCTGTTTTGTTGTTGGTGATTTTTCAACTCCGATGTCGACGCCTCAGGATTGCTTGCCCCATGCGTGTTTTGAATAGACATTATTTTCAACAACCACAACCTTTTTTTCAAATCGAAGCCCCTGTTCTGGCCCTCCAAGCGGCAGTGAACCTGACGACCTCGGGGACCTCTCAAATGACATCCACATTGTGAGGTTCAAGGGCAATCTAAACATCGGCGTCTTTTTACTGGGCAAGGCCCTTCCTCCCTCTGACCCAAAAGTTGGAGGAGGGTGACCCAAAGATCGAAGAAAGTGACACCAGAGCCCAGGGGAAAACGGCGAGACCGCCCGTCGCCCCGGCGGCTCCGGCGGCAAGCCCCAGATCGGCGAGCCCCAAATCGGCAGCGAGCCCCAGATCGGCCGTAAGCCCCAAATCCGCGGGCAGAGAGACCTGGCTGCACTCGTTGCTTCACAACACGGGGGTGTCGTTTTTTTGGAGAACTCCTTAAATTGGTGGTTTTCCTAGCGGTTTCTCTTTGAGCGTCGCAAAAAGGGGTAATTACCAACTCCGAAAATAACACAACGAGTTGCAGAATGTTGGGTTGGCAGGGCACTCACTGCTCGAAGTATTCAACTTGGCATATTCGAAGGCAATCCTTGACGTCTCCTTTGTACTAACTTGTCTGCGCTTGTCTGTGATGCCGAATTGGCGTCCGACCTTTTCGAGCAAGCTCACCCACAGTGGGTCTTCCCCAGCGAATGCCTGGTTTGGGGAGGCCCCGAGCCAGGCTAAAGGGCAGTTGCCGGGGAATGGACACCCCCTTGCCTCTAAATAATGTTGGCTGAACTTGTTTTTTGTTGGCTGACACTATTGGGGAAATATGTACGACATACTAAGGTGAATACATGTGTATATATATATATATGGTTACATATATATATATATTAATGCATAGTATATATATATATATATGTGTATATACATATAATATATAACATGACTACATATGTGTATATATGTAAATTGATGCACACTACTTGGACGTTATTGGCTGAACTTGGGCTCATGTCTAGCAGCTGAGGAGGCCCCCAAGTCCGGCTCGGAGCCGCTGTGCGCGGCAGACCTGCATGCAGCATGCCGCAGCGGCGACGCTGCGGCGGCGAGAGGCATGTTGAAGCCCCCTGGCGCCAAGCATTCGTTTTTGGTTAAACCAACATGCTCCAGACTGTTTACTCAGGCATTGCAATATACAGTGACTGCACATCAGTTTAATATGCTGACACATATTCATGTGCATCATACATATATATATATATATATATGTTAAAATGTAATTCCAGCTTTTTGCGACCCCTTTACAACGAACACAACGAAGCACCCGTTTTGTCCGAAACTGAAACTGGGACACTGTCTTTTGGAGCAAGTGTTTGCTTTTGATCAATGACCCTTTGATGGACATTGTTTATGTTCGGATCTTTGTCTACCAATCAGTTGTGAGGGAGTTGCCGTGTTTGATTGCTCTGAAACTCACCATTTGGGGTTGTCTCCAAATGGGATACTACCGAAACCAGGTTGGGGTCTAAGGAATTGGAATGGGGGGCTTGGGGTACCCCAAAGTTCTCACGTGTCGCCCATTGCAGCCTCAGAATTGGGTTTGAACTCATTTGGTTTTCTTACACGTATACAACTGAGATGCTTATTCTCAACGGTTCGCGGGGGTTATCCAAGTCCAAGATTGGGATGGTTTCCCTTTGCCACTTGGGGGGTGACTTTGATACTGGTGGAAGAACGGGGCCCGTACCAAGCGCATATTCTCTTGTCATGAAAACCCGAGCGTCCTATGCTACCCGGTGCCAGGAAGACCTCGGAGCTGGACGAGGAGACCTTGTTCGATGAGTACGGGGACTCGGTGCTGCACCATGCAGCGCACAGCGGGGAACTGGAGATTCTGAAGCTCCTGCTGGAGAAGCAAGTGCAGGCCGGATCGCTCCCGGAATGTATTCAGCCTAGCCTGAGTCTACTAAGGAGCATGGGCGATAAGCTTCCCATGGCCCCCTTGATGGTTTGGAATCAATATTGCAACAGTGCTGCCCATGTGCCACGGACAAATATTTGGTTCCACGCCTCATGTTTGTGTTTGTTCTGCGGATGGCTGTCCCTTTGAATCCAAGCGGCAATGAAACAAATAGCAGGGACGGCTGTCTTTCCAAGTGACGCCCCTTTTTCTCTGGGTCCATGAAAGATAGCATGTCAGAGTTTCTCGCAATTGCCTTTGGAGGTTGGCGTCATTCAAGACATATTTCAAGGATTTGACGATTTGAAGTCACTCCGCGGAAGGCGTGTGAGCCAGCGTCAAGCAAGCGGGGGGACCTTCCCACGACTCCGAAAGGAATCAAGTGAGCCACGGGCCAACTGCAAAATGTCGCATCCAAAAGTGCACATTTGTTGAATTCCTACAGCTGTACCCGCGTTGCGCAGGGCCGTAAGGCAATTGAGCCTGTTTTCGTTGGTTCAGCATTGATGGCCAAGAGCTTGCGCTCACGAGCCCGCAACTTGATTTCATGTCAAAGCTGCTGTACGGCCTTTGAACAAAATGATTTGAGCCGGTTAATTATGGAGGTTCAAAAAGTGTTGTCTATTATGCACCGACGTTTTTTTTGTTTCGGGGGTCATCGCTGCAACTCGGAAGCTGGTGTTTTGACCCAGCTGTAGCATTTGTTGCCAATGTGATCGACCAACCTGTGAGCCCCGGAAGCAATGAACTGGGCCTGTTGCAGGGTCGTGGGATTTAGAAGGCATGAGATAGCAGAGCTGTAGTCCTATTCTTGAAGCCAGCGCCCCTCCCGTGAGCTTGTGTAACATTGGACTTCGCAAATCGTGTTCCACAGGCGGAGGCCGTTGCAATGGTTCATTGCCCTGGCACAGATTGACTGGCTGCCTTGACATGTCAACTGCAATGAGTGAGCGCGTTGGTGTGAGTAAGCATGTAGAGTTGAGGGGCTACCCTTCGGCTAGAGACTTTTCCAATGTCCACTGGCATGCAATGCACGAATTCGCAGGTTGCTTGTTCGCCTAGAACAAATCTGCAAAAGGCGGTACTGCTCACTGATTGGGTTGGGGGAATTGGATTCTCGGTGCCTCAGAACCTTCCTCACTTGAGCGGTGCGGTATCCTTTTGGGGTTGCTTGAAAAGGAGAAAGTGAATATCGAAATCCATTTTGGGGGGTTGCCTTGTGCTAAGACGCACCCATCTATTTTCACCTGACTGTATTCTTTTGAAAAGGTCGAATGGGAGCAGTGATGACTTTGAGTATCTGTGTGTGTGTGTGTGCGTATGTGTTTTACTGTGCTCCCAAAATGGATGTCGGCTTTCCTTTTGGTGTCCCTTTAACTCACTTCCTGAGTTCATGGCTGTGATTTTTTGTTGGGAAGACCGTTTTGGCGGTAAAAAAACATGAACTTGCATTGGCCAATCCACTCAGGGAGTGAGTTAAAGCCCAAAAAATACGGGTACCGACTCCAAGACTAGGTCCCCCGGTAGTGCCCTTTGACCCTGTTTTTGCGGGAGGGTTCCCCTACTAAAATAGGCAGACAAAAGTTGGTACCCTTATTTTAACCTCTCTACTGGTGACCTAGAAGAAAGGGAGGGCCGCAGCCATCAGCTCGCTCGAAGAGGTGGACATCCCCAACGCGCGGAACGAGACGGCGTTGTCGGTGGCCTGCCGCAAGAACCACACGGCGATGGCGCTGCAGCTGCTGAAGGCGGAGGCCGGGGGTTCTCATGCCCCAATTCTGTGAGGGTCTTCCCTCAGCAGATGTTGTGTGTGATTTATTTTGAGGTTTTAAGGTTATCCCTGATGACGATGTTTAAATGTATGGCGGGACCAACCTCGATTACCGAGTTCAGTGTTCGCAAGCAGCGGGCAGTTTCGATTTCATGTGGGTATCTGTTCTTAAACCAACCAAAACACGTTTGTTTGACATCGGTTTGGGTAGCATGCCAGGGGTTGATTCTGATCTATCGCAGCAGTTTGGTAAGGGGTCTGCTGCTCGGTAGGGGTACAGGCCCTTACAACCATCTTTGTAGCAAAAGCCTATGGGTTTGCTTGATGGAAACCATGCTCGAGTTTGCTCGAGTGGTGTTTTCTATGTCTCTTCGAAATCAAGTAAAAACAGGTGCCACACACCTTTTCATGGCCACCCACTGGAGGTCTGGGCAACCACTCAACCCGCCTGAAATGGATGCAGCTACCCCAAAATGTGGCGTTTGTTTTTCCCCCACGGCGGTCCATGGACAGACGCCAGTGGTCGCTCGCGAGGCCAACCCCAACCGCCCGGCAACCTCGGGGCTGACGCCTGTGCTGGCGGCCTTCCTGAGCGATGCCTCCGAGGAGCTGCTGGAGGCAATAGGAGCCCAATGAGAAACGCAGAATGACCCGGCTTGAGGAATATTAGAACATTACATTCATCAGTTGGTAGCTATTTGAATTTGCTTTGCGATGCTTTGCTTTGCTTTTCTTTGCTTTGCCTGCCTGCTTTCTTGCTTGTTTGTCAATATATTTGTTTGCTAGACGGCTTGCCTGCCGTCTGCGTGTGCGTGTTAAGCAAATAAAGCAAGAATGGTTGGTTGCTGGTGGTTTTCCGGAAAAAGCATGTCTTTGCGACTGTTCATGTCAAGTAGATCTCAGGAAAGAAGTTGGACTTGCAGCCAGTCTACCTCGGGCCTGTGGGAATGAGGGGCGTTGCCCACTTTAGTGACAATGCAACTAAAGGTACCTTCGTCTTCAAGTGAAGGGAATGCAGGCACATGCCACGACCCTGGACATTTTTCTCTTATCAGCTCTGTCACATAGATCTGCGAGTCTACAAATTGCGTTATGCGATGAATAGACAGATTCCAATACTTCACACAGCTTGAAATGTGCAAACAATCGCACTCCCAAAGCGTCCTCTCCTCTTTTTTTAGCATCGACTGAAAGAAAAACCCGAGAGGAGCCCAAAAGATCGAGCCATGAACTGATTTCGGGGTCCAATTCCCATTTCAGAAACACCAAGTCCAACTCTTTCCGGGATGCTACAGGGAGATGAGCAGTTTTGTGATACGTTTTCCAACCCCAGGCGACAGTTTCTGGGTGTCCCATTTCGGATTCGCCAGGCGCTCGTGGAGAACAAGGCGGATCTCAACGTGCAGGACCACCGCGGAGCTGCTTGCCTTCATTTGGGGGCCCCGGGAGAGCTGAAGAATTCATTCGGCAATGTCCCTTCAATCAGTTCCCGGTTTGGTTGAACCAAAGTGCTTCCACATCAAGAGACGAGGCTTCAACACGTTCAAGCAAACAAGAGACACACATATTTATTAGGGACGGGGGAAGATGTCAAGACTCATGTACACCACCAACTCAATCTCAAGTTGGCTAGGTCCTCCAGTAGAGAGGTTAGAACAAGTTGGTACCAACTTTTCTGTACGTGCGGCTTCACGGAGTGGGCCCCAACCATTGACGCCTATGCAGAATCTCCCTACTTGCGGCGTGGTTTGTCTTCTGCTTCCCGTTCTTGGGCTGTATAGAGTTGCTCGCGGCTAGCCAATTCGTCGCTCGGTCACAGGGGTGCCTTTCCCAGAGGGTCCAAGTGCCGGTACTTAGACCCTTTTACCCCCCAGAAGCCATCCTCATGATTCTGTGACGGAAAAGCGAAATCCACCCACCTTGTCGGAATCTATCCGATGTATCGCCAAGTGCCCTTTTACCCTTTTGGGGGGAGGGTTCCCCTACAGAAAAAAGGGTACCCTTCTTCTAACCTCTCTACTGGAGGACCTAGCCTTGTCGGAATCCATCCGATGTATCAGCATTGTGTTGAACACTGCGCAAATGCCTGGTGTTTCAGTGCAGAGTGCTGAGCCTCAGGCCCATGTTGTTCCCAGCCCCCCCGTTCACACTCTCAGCAGGTGTTTTGTTTTTTCTATTTGGTTGAAAGGGGACTCTAGTAAGCCCTATATCAACCTCAGCCATCTTTCTGCTTTTGCAAGCACAAAAATGCTGAGAGGGCACCTAAGAAACCTACCTGGGGAGCAGAAAGTGTGGAGAGGGTACATAAAACACCCCCCAAAAAAATAAGAAGAAGCAGTCTCAGGGACTCTTGGGCTGGCCCAGCCAACCAGTTTTGGGCACATTCACCCCACGAGCATCCGCAAAAATTCGGTAGGTTGGAGCGCTGCACTCCATGGCCCTCAGCAACAACCTGCGCCTCATGAACTGGCTGCAGCCCGGAGCAAAAAGGGAAGAAGTCGGGGTCCGACGAGCCATGACTACCGGAGTCTCCTTCCGGAGCTGGCTGGATTGGCAAACTGAACAAACGCATTTGAATTTTTTGTTGATCCGTTCTTTGGTTCTCGAAGTCACTTGGGGCTGGAGGCTCAAAAACCGGCGGCAATCCTTTGACCCTCGGCCCTTCAACTGCCGAAAAGCTCCGGGCAGGGGGGAGTGCTTTTGGAATGTCGCGCTTCAAGGAATGGGCGGAAACTTGGACCTGAAGAGGGTTAAAGCCGCAACTGAAGTCTTTGCCCAGTTGGCTTCGTCAGCCTTGCAACCCCAACCTTCAGACCTGGTTCCCAGGTCTCCACGTTTTAGAAAGGAGTCCCGGTCAGAATCAACTGACGAAGAGGGGCGCCCTGTGTCCCCGTATCTTTCAGTTCCATTGCCCAATTGCACCAAGGCACGTTTGTTGAGTTTCAAGAGCCTGTGCGTGTGTTGAGAATTTGCGTACGTGTTTTTGTGTACGTGTATATTATATATAACACCATGTTATCTATGTTATAAGTGTGTACCTTGTATAATTCACAACCCCGTGAATGGGACCCCCTTGCGAAAGACTAAAACGGACCATTTTGGGGTGTGTGTTTGCGTGTCTGTGTGTGGTGGTGTGTTTGGGGGGGGGTTCAAGGAAAAGTTCTATGAAACATATATGTATATGAATATGTATGCCGCCTCTGTGTGTGTGTATATTATATCTATAGACATAAGATTAATGTACACATGCATATGTGTACATGTATGATATATGTATCCAGCTGTTTATTTCATATGTATGCGTGTATGTGTGTATGTATCGGCGTATATGCATTTATACATATTATACATATAGAGAGAGAGAGAGTCATCTATGTAATTGCATATGTGTGTACACATGTTTAACTAGCCATACATATGACGTCATATATATATATATACATATGCACATGTACATTATTTGTGTATATATATATATTTAATATGTGTACACATATGCAGTCTCGTCTGAGTGTTACTAACATATCTCAATACATACATATATATATATACATTATTTATACATACACACCATCATATACATACGTATAATTTTAATGTACATATATATTTATATATATATCCTCCCCTTGGCCTGGTGGCAACCTTTTTTTTCTGTGAGGATCGAGCACTCGGCGGAGCTGGACCTCCAGACGGAGCACGGCACCACGGCGCTGATGCTCGCGGCCCGGCGGCCGGAGCTCGAGGGCGTGAAGCGGCTGCTGGAGGCCAAGGCGAATCCCAACTTGTCCAACAAGGCCCGGCTGCTGGATTCGGAGTCGGAACGAGGAGTCGGAAAAGAAGAGGACGGGGTTTGTGTGGCATATATGTGACAGATTTTGTGGGAAGATGCGGGGATTCGGCGTCGGCTCGGTGGGCGGAGGGAGAAGGAAAAGGATGTTTGGGAGACGTGGTTCGGCTCGGGGATTCGAGGTCGGAACGAGGATGGGATGTGTGGGATATAAATGTGTCCTTTCTGTGGGAGTCATGGGCATGGGGGTTGTGGACTGTTCCTTAGAGTGGTTGCATGTTTTTTGGTTTTGTTGGGGGAGGGGGTCTCTCAACGATTTTTTTGGGGGTGGTGTTCCTTTAGGCCATCATTTAGAAGGTTTATCATGAGGCACTTTAAAGGACCTTGAGCTACACCTCGTTTCAAAGCCAGCCTCACCATTGCCTACATTCCGGCAGGTGGGCTCCAATTCTTGGAAATTAATTTGGCTCAAGTGTAGAAAGGCAAACCAAAAGAACATGTGTCACTTTTAGGGTCTCAAAAAGTTAGTGTTTTTTGTTTGGCTCAGTGATTTGGAGATATGGTTCTGATAGGGAATGGTAAGTATGGGCTGGTGATTGGCCCGGAAAAAGGGAATATTGCAACAGACGAAGCTATTTGGATCAGTGAATTCGAGGTGTTCCTGTGACACATGTCAATTTTGTCTCTTGTGTTCAAATGACAGGACATCTTGGATAGAATTATTGATATCTGGTATACCTTCATGTCTTATGTATCTTATCTTGAGGACAACAGTCTTAACTCTGAGATCTCATTATCTTATATGAACGCCTATCCCATAATTTCCTATTTCTTGAGTAAAGCGTTCATGATGTTTGATTGACTTCACCTATATTTGTCTTGGGCCAAGCAACTATATTCACCTTCCAGGGTCGGTTCAAAATCACCTTTTGGCCAAGTCAAACAGAGAAAGAGGCTGAAAGTCATTTGTGGTATTTGGCTTGCAACAAGCATGATGGTGCTGAATTATAGCTGCTCCCTACGTCCGCAGATCTGCAGTTGGTTTTTCCGTTGGGCTCTTGCTCGGATGGTGTAGAGTCACATGTCCGGTTCCTCAAACCTCCTGGTGGGGTGATACAGGGTGCATGGCAGTATGGCAGTAGCATCGCCACTCTTGAGCTATGCTTGGGAGCAGCTGGGTGACAAGATTCAACTGGTAGAAAGCTCCCGGTGTTTCGCCCTGTTCCACGGTTTCAACATACGTGGAGACCACTAGTCTGTTCCCTGTGAATGGTTGTGTTCCGACCGAGGTCCTTTGTACATGTTCTTGTCGGTTGTTTTCCCTATTTCTCGTTTGACCTGAAGAAACCCAGCAGATTATGAGAACGGATCACCCAAGGAGCTGACAGCTTTTGACTGACCATTAGATGCACTGGCTTTGGCAATGTGCGCTTTGCTCCACCAAGCGCTTATTGTATCTTATTGTTCGACCCTGGAAGTCATGAACTGAGGACATGTTCAAATATTGGCTCAACACGATTGCATAGATCAGCATACGCAGAGCGCGAGGGATGAGTCAAGCTGCCACGTGCTGGGACGCTGTGGGGGGCAATGCCAGGGGTACTCCATGGCTTGGAAACACATCGTGAAAACAGGTAAACCGGCTGGAGCCTTGCCATTCGAATTGGCAGATGTTGGACGTTTTGTTGTTGCCGGGTTTTGACAGAATAGTCAAGGCCAGTTCGAACTTTGAGTGTTGCCATCTTTGCCAAAGTCAGAAGGTCAATAACCATATTTGGTTTATTATTGTGCTTGCTTCTCTTTGTAAAATCAAAGGCAAAACTGAAGCCTTCCATGGTGGGAATTTTTGAAGTGACGCTTCTTGACCTCAACCGACACTCACCCACCATCCTTTTCGCAGGCGGGCAGCAACACCTTGATGCAGGCGGGCAGACACCGCACCGCACTCTATCCCCTTGGAATGAAATACAAGAGCCAGTTAAATTTAAACACAACTGATCCCTCATCCTTTAAGGAAAGCCGTAATGAGGATTGGACCACCATTAGTGGTTTCAACATTCAATCCATAGCTGATGGCCAAACCCAAACCCTGGACTGTTGCTTGCTCGTTGGCCATACACAATATGTCATACCATCAGACAGAAAGTGACAAATGTTTTCTCACTCAGACCGCCCCGAAAAAGAAAGGAAAAGGCTCCCCTCACGTCCTCTAAAAGGCGAGTAACACGTAGATAGCGACCATGGGTACAAGGCATCCCTTTGCGAAGCTAAGGTGGATACAAGGGTGCATTTTTCGTGAGGCGCCCCTGCAAGCTGCCTAACAATGATCATACGACCACCGGTGAACCTCTTTCCAGGGCACTACGTTGTCACCAACCAAGCAACCGAAGGCATATCAAGCCAAGGAACTGCGGACCCATTGACTACTTCCCTGCAAGTCAACACGGCGCTGAAATTGAAACCGTGGGGTTCCCAAAAGGAAACTCCCTTTGGACACAGCGTTTTGAAATCCTTCGGAGGCCTTCAGTTGCAACCTCCCTGTGGCCCAGCTGCTGCTCGACCACGGTGCATCCGCGCCTCAGCATCGAAAACAAAGAACCCTGATGTTGACCCCAAAACCGACCCGTCGAGTCAACCAAATAGCCAAGATGAAGCAAGTGATGTGGGCTGATGAATCAACTCGCCTCGAAGGGGTTTCTTAATCAATCCTGGGTTCCGATTTGGAAGGGCCATCAGTGCCAACACTAGGCACGCCTTGCTGGCTCGTGTGAGCTAAAACGACCCGATCTGTGTGGATGGGATTCCGTCTCTTTGACACATTCCGATCACCATGACTGTGTGTGTGTGTGTGTGTCAATCTTCAACCTGAGACATGCCTAAGGACCAGATGGACCAAACTTCAGATGTAGCCAAGCTTGGGGCAACTAGATGTTAGTTTCCTCTTGCTGTATTGATCTCGAGCAAGCATCGCGCCCTAGCATATGATGCAGCTTTGTCATACATTCGGACTTTGCAACAGGTTGTTAGGTGTGGAGTCTCGTTAAGCATTCAGGCTACAGAACTTCAGGTGCACAGTGTTTGTTCCCTCCAGGAGAGTTGAAATGTGCATGGTTGACGACAGTAGTTCCCAACACCCTCTTTCCGAACATCCTACACTCTCCCAGTGTCCTCCAAGTGCTCAGAAAGGCCACACATGTGTCTGAGACTGGTTGGGAGACCGATCGGTTTGCTTGGATAGTCGGCCTCCAAGAATTGAGCGTACAAAAAGCTGCCTTAACTTACGAGTTCTGCGCTGGGTAATCAGCACTCCTCCCTGCGCGTACTTTGGAACATGAATCTCAAGCCAGGGTCCCCTTAAGCCCTCGCAAGAAGGCCTTGGTGAGCCTTGAGGCTTACTACCAAGGCTGTGCCTTGGTTTGGCCATACTTGGGCCATACTGAAAGGCCTCCCCCCCCTAGAAAACAAGGTATGATGTCAGGAAGGACAATGCAGTGGAAGGCATCAAGCCAAGATATCTTCCTGCTTATAGCTGTCAACAAGTTGCTTCCCATTGAGCTTCTTTTGCACAACCTCCAAAACGATTCAAAACGTGTAAAACGCGTGACTGCTCCCCACCAGAGGAACTGTTTTGTTGTTACAAGATTATAGAAGCTCACATGTACATGTGGAAGCCAGTTGGCCGGGAATATGAGCCGGTTCATTCCTGGCTGGTCTTTGGTGGAACCAAAGCACTCTGAGACCCTTTAAAAACAAGAGAGTTTCCTTGGAACCAGCAGTTACAAGCTGAACACGAATTGTACAAGGCAGAGTTCTCCTGCTTGCCTGGCCGTTCGGCCGGGTGAGAATTCCCAATGTGTTTAGGGGAATACCTTCAGGTAACGGGTGAACCTTCTGGTCTAAATTTAGACATGGCCGGAGGTGACTCCCTTAGGCAAGCCTGTATGGGTGTGTCTTGTTTTGAGGGTACCCCTTTTTGTTGTTTGAAAGGGACACCAAAAGGAACACCGCCATTCTTGGGGTACTCCTATTTTGGAGAACCCCTATGTTGAGACACACCCATATTTCTTCTTCGAATTCAGCATCACGCCGGCAAAAGCTGACAGGTAACGCTCACCAGCAAACAATCCCCCGATCCCTCTGGGGGAAGCCCGAAAGGGCCCAGATTTGCACGTCGCATTTCGGGTTTCTCAAAATAGAAGACCCCGTTCACATATGTTGTTGAAGGGAAGGCAAAAGGAAACTATCCAAGTACAGGATTCTGCCTTGTGTCTCTGTGAATTGCCCAACAAACGGGAAAGCCAAAAAAGTGCCACCGACCATCTTCGGGGTGCACCCCCGGCCCCCCACTCACCCATCCTCACCCACCCCCACCCACTCCTCACCCACCCCCACCCACCCCCCACCCACCCCACTCACCCACCCCCCACCCCACCCCCCCCCCACCCACCCCCCACCCCACCCCCCCAGCCACCCACCTGCCTTTGCGGGTGACCACCGGACCGGAGTCAGGTGGAGATGGTGGACTCCGCGGGCCGCAGCGCGCTCTTCCACGCCGTCACCAGCGGCGAGCCCGAGGCCGTCCAGGCGGTGATCCAGCGAGGACGAGTCGGGGCTGGGTGGGGGTGGGGGGTGGGGGGTGGGGGGGGTGGGGATGGGGGGTGAGTGGGTGGGGGGTGGGGATGGGGGGTGAGTGGGTGGGGGGTGGGGATGGGGAGTGGGGATGGGGGGTGAGTGGGGAGTGGGTGGGGGGGTGGGACGAGGGGACGAGGGGTAAGTCTTGTTGTTTTCTTTGAGTGGAAAACACAGGCGACAGGCGTCAGTGTCTATGGGCAAAACCTGCTTGGAATTTTGGGCTTTTGGGGTACCCCTTTGTTTCCTCCAAGACCCCGAAGCCGGGGTTATCGGAGTTAGCTGTTTGGGAGCTTTTCCCAGCTCGGTAGATTCCACCCGTCATCCTTTTTTGCTCGGCTGTACAGTGTGGGGTTGGCTGCTGTGGGGGTTTTGTTGGACATTTGAAAAGACATTGATGTTATACTTGAGCTTCACGGAATCTGGACCTTATGAGACCACCCGTTTGCTTGAAGATGTTTTGCCTGAAGCTGGCAATGGACTCCTCCTGTGGTAGAGGACTTCTTCGAAAAGGGGGCAAAAGGGCAGCCGTCCGCCAAGATGCTCCGCTCACTTTTCATGTTGTGGATTTAGAATCATCTTCGTGAAGATCATGTTGTGGGAAACAGGCGTGTTGTTGGGGTCGGTTGGTGTATTAGTATAGGTTTCCCGGATTTTGCGGTTTTCTGGATTGTTGGTGTTTTGCGTAGAGCCCTGGATCTTTGTAGATCTTGCTTCATTTGCCAAGATGTTCCGATCTGCGAATCCGCGCAGATCCCTAGTTGCCATGCGCAACTGAGGCGGCACTCGCAGGGCAAATGAAATCGCCATAAAGATTGGAGGGTGTTGGGCTTCTTCTTTTTGTGGAGCTGAAGGCTCCGGTCATTTGGATCTCACACTGATGGGGAGGGCTGCATGGGGTCTTGCAGAGCAGTTCCGGATCTCTTTGGGGGGGTTGCCGCGGATCTCTTTGGGGGGGTTGCCGCCCCCTTTTTGTGACGAAGTCATGTGCTGCCTTTTGTGCGGTCGATTACACCCAACATGTTGTGGCTACTTTGCCGACCCACGATGGCAAATTGATCAAGCCACAAAAGCTGGATCAACAAGGTGTATGCTTAAAATCAGGACTCACAAGCGAGAGAAGTATGGCGAATGCCTGGATGGGTTTTGAAATTGGGCGGCTGCGCAGACATGCGTTTGCCAGCATACCAAGGGTTGGATGTTGAATGATACGTTGTCCTCACGGCCAAAGCACTCCTGAAACTCCGAAAGGTTGAGCAATGGACCTTCATGCCGCATTGCCTGCTGGGTGGCTTTGGCAATTGAACCACCATTTGCTCAAGCAAAGATGCAATATTTACCCGTCATGCCCATTCCCTTTCAACCCAACCAGGGGGAAGCAACGGGAAAGTAAGCAACTCGAAGAACGCATTGCCAAGACTAAAATCGAAAGCCTGCTCCTTGCATGTAGAACCTAGCTTGAAATCAATTGTACGTGCGCAGATCACTTGAATTGCGATTTCAGAGCTGCATGGTGTTGGCTTGCGCTGAACAGTGCAGGAGGCCGAGTGAACATCCTGGACGAAGATGCACGGACCCCATTGTTTCTTGGCAGTTTGGTTCTTGGGCTTGAGGCCTTGGTCTTGAGGTGCATGCTTGGGCTTCAAAAAGTGGGCCCTGTCGGTTGGGTTCGTTTCACAGCTGTCCGTTTGCCCGGTGTTGACGTGCTTCAACCAAGAGGGCGGTCCCCGACCACAAAGCCTCAAGGAGTGACTTCGCCTCTGCCAACCAGGCTTAAGGCTCAGCAACTGAATCGGTCAGAGCCCACTTCGGTCCTCGAGCCACTCATGAGGTGGTGCGTACCCGAGGCAGAAACCCACTCGGAAGGCCACCAAGAGCAACTAGCTCGGTATGTGGGAGAAGAAATCTTGGGTAAATTCAACTAGTCCAACTGGGCTTTACAAGCACCCGGGCACCCAAGCGGCCAAAGCTGGTCCTTGGATGGATGTCTTGACACCTGAAGGCCCAAAGAGATTCAACGAGCTCCACGCAAGTTCCTCGAATTTCCCAGCTTGTTTCTGTGCGAAACAGGGAATTGAGCCGAGTGGGTTTGTTCAGCTTTTAGAGAAAACGGTCAACCGTTTCACCTGTTGGCCCAGGTTCCAAAAAATTATCTGCGCCCCATAGGCATTGATTGTACAGAGTCCTTTTTCAGCATGTAGAGATTGTTCACGGGCTTCTGCATAGAACCATGGCAGGGACCATTTCCTTGGTACAACATGTAGGAAAAATGACAGGTAAAACAGTGTTCAGGCAAGGACAGTGTTGGATTTTGCCAAGGATGAGGCTGAATCAGGTGAAGCTGAGTCCAGCACATGGGCGGTTTGACTGGTCCTGGGCTGTTTGTTCAAAGACTCAATCCTTCCCTTCGGTTTTCAATGGGGTCCTTGCCTTTTGCACTGAATAGATGCTACATAGGATTGGCCGACCCTTGTTAAGCAGCCGAGTTTCCCCTCGATTTTGCCCTAGGGGTTGATGTCCGCCCCTGGGTTGAAGCCATGAGCCATGAGCGATGAATTGCAATGGACCAGCCTAGTGACCTATAGCCAGTGGCGCCTGAAGAACAACGCCGGGTAACCTGATCTGTTCATGGATTGATCATCTGCTGAGGAAGAGTGCAAACAGGACTGTCAGGCTGTGTACATATACACAACAGTCTATATGTCATATATATATATATATACATATTATTACATCCATGCACATATGTGCGTTTAGTTTAGGCACTGCTCTCCTGAGCTTCCCCATTTGTGACAGGTACCAGGCGTGTCTTATGGGCAGCGGAGACCTGGTGAAGCTGCTGTTGGCCCACAACGCGGACCCCAACCTGGCGGGCCGGGGCTCCTCAGTGCGCCCCACCGCGCCAGAGGACACGCGGAGCAACCCTCACCGGTGAGCACTTCTTGGGCAATCAGGGTACCCTTTGCCAGGCTTTGCTAAGCCTCGCGCTGAAGAAATCAAAAGGTTTGCAACAAACCGATAGTTTTAGCTGCCCTTCTTTTGCCACCCCTGTTCCAGAGTCCACCCTGCGGCAAATTTCCTGTTGTTCACAGGGTAGCGGCCTCCCAAATCCGAGGAATGGCTTAAAGACATGCCCTCCCCCTTGTCCTGCGGCTCGGATGGGACCTGCATGTTTTGGGCCAGCATGGTTGTTTTTCACCCCCAGACTGGCCCTCTCCACTGCTAGGAGGAGGACGGAGCCAGCCGAGTTCTGCTCGAAGAGGCCAGAACCTGTTTGCAGATCTCAACGATGTTGGCGCACAACGAGCTGATGGTCTGCTTGTTGGAGCACTCCGCGGATCTGAACGCTGCCCCGGGCAACCTGGGCTGGCGCTTTCGGCGGCAGAAAAAACGAAACGACCCCCCCCCTGCAATACACCCTGTCTTCTTTGTTCTGCAATATGCAGTGGTGTGTGCGTGTGTGTGTGTGTGTGTGTGTGTTGCGATATTGTGCCGTGATCCTTTGCGCTGACCAATCAGATCGTGGGCCACTTTGCAACGGGATGTTTTGAACACAGCTTTCCACGCATCTATCACGGGATGTTGTTTTCCGCCTGAAACGATGTGTTTTGGCAAAAATGCCTGTTGATCGATGCTGCAATCAGATTGGCAAACAAGTAATACGGCATTCGTGCCATGATCTGTTTGGTCACAACCATGTCTCATCTGCAAATTAAATGGGGCTGTCTCGAAATGGGGGCACCAGTTAAACGCGAGTTCTTGGACCAGCCCAAAACAGGGCCTCAAGACGACATGGACTGGTGAGCTGAGGAGTGCCTTGCACCTTTGCGCCGTGGTCAACAACGAGGAGGGCGCCTCCCTCTTGCTCCGCCGCGGTGTGGAATTGTCCGAAGACATCGAGGCCTCAAACGGCTTGGTGCCGAGGGACTGACCATCAGTGTCCGTTTTAGGCCCGTCTGCTTGTAATTCTCCCCAGTGCCACGTATTTTTCCGAAAGGGCATCTAGTAGACTGACCATTGCTGGGCGAAGCGGGGGATCTACCATTGTCAGTTGTTGTACTCTTTTGTATTTCTGTGGGGGTCTTGAGTTGTCCCGAACAATCGAAAGCACCGCGATCGAAAGCAGTCCCCCTTTGAAAACCCCAGCTTTTTGGCAACGGACTCTGACGCTAGGTCCCCCAGCTAGGTGCCCTTTCACCCTTTTGCGGGGGAGGGTTCCCCTACCGAAATAGACAAAACCGAAAAAAAGAAAGAAAAAAGAAAAACAAAAAACAACAAAAAGCGTCAGGTACCCTCATTCCAAGGTCTGTGAAAGACCCACTCGGTGTTTGGAAGGGAGCCAAGGAGCTAGCCCAATTTGCCTTTGACGGAGCCAAGCTGACGGATCCCTCGCTCGAAAGGCCGCGGGAGTTTCGTCGTTTCTCCAGGGTAACACTGCCAAGATGCTGGCGGAGCGCGCGGGCCACGAGCGGCTCTTGGAGCTGCTGGCCCACGAGGCGCCAATCTGATGCTTCGAGGGGCAAACGCTCGCCGATCCGGATGAAACCCTAATCAGGGTAACACAAAACCACAAAACAGGGTACCCTCACCCATATCCGTGAGGGAATCCAGAGGCGTTGAATCCTCCTTCTGCCCGCCCCTTTGGATTTCCTGAAACTTTAAACCACCAGAAGCTTCCATTTGGTTCTTTACTTTTCCACTGTTGGTTTTAAATGGCATCTATCTCTACTGGACATATTTTATTTCTTCCAGGGCACTCAAGCAAATGGAGGCAATGGGTGAGTGTGTGTGTGTGTATGTGTCTTGTTCTTGAGTTCCGGTAGCCTTTTTGGGAGAAAATATAAAGGGAAGCGAGAAGGAAAAGCGAATCCATTTGGGTATTTTTAAGACAAGACACCCGATACTGGGATAAACCAAGACGCAGCTGGTTCAAGAGCCAGCGGAGCCAGTCTACTGCAAGTTTTTTGGGGGGACGGGAGGCGTAACCAGAAAGCTTACCCAAGTGTGCCATGTCCTCTTGGTGAACAAATCATATCCAATCAAGTGTTTGGAGTCATGTTGCACATCATCTTTTGGGCCAGTTCAAAGTGATGTTCCGTTTGTTGGGGTGTGCTTGCTTTGGGGGGAGCACATTTGAGCCAACAGCAATCCAATTGTCTTTGCGGGTCAGAATCCAACACCACACGGAGAACCCTACTGAAAGAAGTGAAGTGTAACCTTCCAGGCCAAGTTACAGTTTGGCGAGGTGACGTTTGTGGGCCCTGGTCGGGTCCATGATCCCAGAAGGTAAGATGAGGATCCAACAACAGGGCTGAACCAAAAAGGGGGGCCTTTGTTTCTTGGTGGTTCCCAGCCATCCCCCGCAGCGTGTTAGCTTTTTGCAGGGGTCTGAGGGCAGCCCAGGTTTATGTGGGACATGCAGGAAACCTTGTTGGTTGTGGCTCAAAATTAAAGGGATGGGGTTACGCAGGTTGTAGTCTTTGGTTCCATTTGGCTGTGGGTCCAAACCAATGGTACCAATTTGGGGTAGGTGCCCCACCCATTTTGGTACCTAGTTTAGCGGGGATTGAATCGGATGTTCACTGGGGGCACGATTTGGATTTTGACCCATGGCCATTTGCCAAGGTGCCATTTGTGGTCTCCATGTTTTTGACCCACAGCCTGTGGACCAAAAAGCTTGTCTCAGGCGGCCCCCGCGCGGGCGCGGCCCAAGGCACCACTGCCGCCGCTGGCCGGTGGGCGCGAGCAGGCAGAGGCCAGCCATGGTCTGCCGAGGAAGGAAACCCGAAAGGGAGAAACCGAATCTTCCACCTTGGATGGAGGAAAAACCCTACTAGGTCCCCCAGCGGTGCCCTTTTTATCAACTTTTCTGGGGGAGGGTTCCCCTACTGACTAAAATAAACAAAAAGAAAAAAGTAGGTACCCTTATTCTATCCTCTGTAATGGAGGACCTAGACTATGATCAGAGGGAGAAGCCAAATCTTCCACCTATTTGCAGGATGGAGGAAACCCTATGAATGGGATAAACTAACTGGTTTCATCCATCCTCCACCATGGAAATGGATAAACGAACTGGGAAAGACCAACTCTTCCACTTACTGGTAGGATGGGTGAAGCTCGAATGTGATAGACATATCTGGTGCAGGACTTTGTCTATCCGCAGCGTTACTCGCCACCGGCCACCAGGTGCGTCCAACCAACTGTCCAAATAACAAGTGAGCGCCATTCTGGAGATCAATACTACAGTTCCTGCATTTGCTTATTTACTTGACATTCTGCACCTGTAAATTAATGTAGAGAGGGTCCGCAACAAAATAATTCTCCACAGCGGGAGGGTACTTTTGCAAGATTACATCATGTGTTCCTTTTTGAGATGGACTCCTGGGAAGACCTCTTCCGGGGCAACAACAACTTCACAGCATCGTTGTGCTGGCCTGAAGCGAAAAGCCCTTTGGTTTAAACCCGTTGAACATGGGTACTAAACCCCTCGTGAGAAGGTGCCTTCTTTATTGTCGTCCGCGTGTATCTCGATTTAAGATGATCTATGTTCTTATGTAGGATAAGACTGAATTGTGATTTTATGTTGATGACCCAAATTGAGGTGGTTTGGAACTTGGACCATCTGTTTTGGGAGGTGCGCTGTTTATCTTGGATATTGTTATTTGGTGCCGCATAGTTAGTGTTGCGTTCGACTTGCTGGGCAATCACTTGATTGGTGGGTTAGCGGCACGGGGCAGGATGTTGACTTGTTGCACACTTTTCGGGAAATTCAATCTGGAGCTTGTTGGGGTTTTTGGCTCCCACCCAAACATGGGGTCAAAAGAGAAGCATTCCGCGGGGAGCATCTCATGGGAATCCCGTTTGTTTGTGGCGCAACCTGCAAGACGAGCTGGGTGTGTCTAAAATAGATACATCGGTGGTTTCCTGGAGCGCCAATCACTGTTGGAAAACGTGCATATGAGACAGCTCTACCTCTCTTCAAGGGATCCCCTAGAAGAAGGTGCTAACGAGTTTTATGACCCTTGCGGGGTCCCTTGCTTCGCGAAAGGAAAGACCTTCACCCAAACAAAGGAATGCGTCTCTGGTGAATTTTAGGGGTTCCCGGTATTTTGCCCTCGGTTGTCACCCCCGGCCAAGCCCCGGAACATGGCGTACTCCCTTGGCCAGCGGCTTGGGGTGCACCAAAGTTTGTTTGCCTCGCTTTCCATGTTCTCACCCGTTTGGCTTGTGGGATCCTTGAAATATGAGGAATGTATGGCCAAATAACCACCAGAAGCGGCCCCACGAAAGAAAGTGAATCATAGAGCTGTTGGAATCCATGTGCGGCTCAGGCTCCAGAGCTCGCTCCTCTGGAGTCCTTCAAAGAAGAGTGGGCGCCCCGTGCGCCTGGAGACTCCCTGTCGCTTGCCCAAGGGCGTGCTCTGGAGGGAACGGCTGCTCAATGGGACATCTATTCTTGCTTCCCCAAAAGGAAGCCAAAAGAGGATGGATGGATGTTTCAGAAGTTGTCCAGACCCTATTTGGCAGCCATGTGCCCCTTTGGTGGTTGTTTGGTGGTTTCAAAGGGAAGGCAAAGGGGAACCCGAACCCTTTTGCTGCCTTTTTAGAGACAAACCATGAGTCAACTTTTTGGAGATCTTGATCCTTCTACTTGTTGGCTTGGCTCAAAAAAGGCAGTGTTACTAGATCCCCCAGTAGTGCCCTTTTCCCCTTTTTGGGGGAGGGTTCCGCTACTAAAATAGACTACAGAAAAAGGGTACCCTTGTTCTATCCTCTCTACTGGAGGACCTAGGTTAAGCACCTGTTTATTGGTTGGACACTTGCTTTCGTTTTGCTTCGGGGAATCCACTGTTGGCAAGGGCTTTGAAGGGAGCCCAAACGGAAACCACCCATCTTGCGGGTCGTTTCCTCATTTTGAGACAACTCATCTATACCTGAGCCCTCCAGGACTGGACATGTGTTGTTTCAAATCTAGCGGGAAACATGGTCGGGGATTGTCGCCGTTTGGTCGTGCAAAGTCGCCGTTTCGCATTCATGGTTTTGTCCCATTCTGCAGAGAGTAAAAAAGTGAAAAGTGCCTGGAGACACACAAAAAAACGTGGTTTCTCACGAAAAAGCAGCTGTTCGCACAAAGACCCGAACAATACACGTTGGAAGATCCAGGTATTTGCGTCCACCAACCAGTTACAAGGGAACATGGGTAAACTATGGCGACCTAAAAAGGAACTCGGGGTTGCCTTATTTCAGGCGATCATTTGCCAGGGAAGAAGTATCTGCTTGGGCGATCGATCATATTGCCACCCAGGCTGGATCGGGTTTTTGGACCCATGGTGCACGATGCGATGCTCAGCAGCCAGTGGCGCCATCGCTGGGAGGCATACACCTTTATCTCCAGGAGAGCTGTTGATAGGTTGACACGGAGCAAAACAACGAAGTACGCCCAGCATGAGGGGTCCTTTCAGATTGGCTAGGTCCCCTAGTAGTGCCCTTTTACCCTTTTTTGGGGGAGGCTTCCCCTACTAAAATAGACCAAAAAGAAAAAAGTGGGTACCCTTATTCTATCCTCTCTACTGGAGAACCGAGTTGGCATTTGGTTTTTGTCCCCCCATTTTTCCGGATCCGCGAACCATGCTTCGCCCGTAAAAACGAAACGCATAGCCAGATGTAAAACTCGCTCGCAGGAGCTTCGCGGAGCTGGGGGCGGAGCCCCGGGATCTCATTGAGGCGGTGAGCCGGGCCACGTGCATGGCCGCGCGGGACAAGATCCCCAAGGCATGGGGCACCGGTCCGTGGGCTCGTTGATTTTTCTTGCACACATCGAATATATATATATATATGTATATATATAAGAATACATAATAATATTAAAATAATTAAAATACTACTAATAATAATAGTAGCAATAAGAATAGCAACAGTAATCATAATGATAATAATAATAAAAATAATAATTATACACATTTGTGTATATATATAGGTTTGTCTTTTGGTAGGGCCCCACGAAACAAAAAGAAGATGTGTTTGTTTTGGCTTCCCCTTGGAACCAAGCAACAGAGGGATCTCTTAAAAACATTCTACCCATGCCCCAAGGTGATGTTAAAAAGAAGATTCCGGCATGTCGTCCATATTGTAGTTTGAATCAATACAAAAGCAACACCCTGGTAGAGGAAGCCTAGTAGGGGTAGATATGATCCGATTAATTTCTTACATGATGTTTGGTAGACCCCTTCAATACCAGGTTTTGACTACTCCTGTCATACCCAGGGAATCAAGTGCCGTTGCAGCGGTAAAGTAGCCATAGGGATGGCCATAGCTGGTATCACAGCCATGCAGGTTTGTGTTTCAGGATCCCAACCAACCATGTGGGTGTGGCTCAAAATTGAACAGCTGGGGTTACGCAGGTGTTGGTCTTTGTTTCCATACACCAAGGTGCCATTCTGGTACATCATTTTGATCCACAGCCATGTGTGTAGCATCCAACTTCGGAACCCATTTTGTTAGAACCCTTCAACGGGTCATGCGGGCGCCCCATTCCCTTCAGGTCTTCCATGCAGCGCTGTCCGTGCTGGAGGCGGGGCTGAGCGGTTCAACCTCCGCGGTGGTTGAAACCCGTTTTCAATCCCCTTTTGGGAGGGAACGTATTTTAACCATTGAAACAACCTCCTGATTGCTCCTTGACTCCTTCCTGCGAGGGTTTCACTATGGAAAGCCAAAATGACCTCCCTTACCCTCTTCCAAACATTTCCCAGGCCCCCTGTTTGACACCCCACCTTCGCCAGGAGCTCTTGTCCACCAGCGCAGTGGACGAGGTCTCCTGCGAGGACTTCGCTCAGCTGCTGCACTCGGAGGCCCGGAAGATTCCCACTTCTGCCTTTTGATCCGCGAGACGCGGACGCGACAGCGAGTTGGCTTGCGAGTAGTGCCCTTTCTCACCCGGTATTTTTTTGGGGGGGAGGGTTCCCCTACTAAAATAGACGACAGAAAAAAGGGGTACCCATTATTCTAAACTCTCTACTGGAGGACCTAGATAAGCAGCGCATGAGAAATGGAATGAACCTGGGGATTCCCTTACAGGAACCATAGGGGCTGAGCACCGCCAAGTTGAGCTACAGTCCTGTCTTTTTTGAGGGTACTAGTACCCCCTTTTTGGTGGCTTTAGAGGGAGATCAAAAGTAATACCCTTCCCATTTTGGAGTCGCAATCACCCACACGTCCTGAGATGTCCTGAGGCCGCCTTGGCCATATGAAGCTTGATTAGTTTCCTTAATTTGGTTGCCTTTTTGGGGGGTTCTTAAAATTTACTTTGGGAGGGTTGTTTCCCAAGCTACCATTTGGAGAGTAATTTTGGGGATGTAGCTTTACTGGGGCCAGCTTGAGGTACTTCCGCTACACATCGGTTTGGTGCGCATGCGTGACCCTTTCCGAAGACTTGCTCCCGTTTCGAAAGGGATTTTCCTCTGCAAAAGAGAAGCCAAGCATTTGGCCGTCCTTAAGCCAACTCGCGAGCTCCTTCAACGGGGCCTGTTTGACACCCTGCCCATTCTCTTGCGTGTTGCCGCAATAAGTTCTTCCCCCCACGTTCAATCACCCAGGACTCGTTAGTCCTCCATAGCTTCACTGTTCTTGGCCTGGGCTTGCCTGTTCGCTTCAAATCCCTACCAATCCACACCACCTGACCAGGAGGGCAACATGTTGGAGCTGTTGCTGGATCAGACAGATGTTGGCGGCGGGTCCAGCAATTCGACCTCACCTCAGCAGGCCTCCCGGCAAGCTGGCAGGTTTGGGTGTTTGGCGTGGCTGGTGGTGGGAACGGGTGACTGGGGTTGGGCAACATGTGTTTAAACAATCATCCTTTGAAATCCCTAGAGAGAAACCAACACAGGGTTGGTTTCAGCCACCTGAACCGCTCCAACTCCTCTTGATGGACTTATAAGTGCTCTCCGTTTGCTTACTGGGCCGAGCACCCAAGCAGGCGACCTTCAGCTGGAAGTTGACCACTCTCTGGGTTGCTTTTTGTTTGAGCCACACAAGAACGAGAACTTACGCTCCTTTAAATTTAATCTGGACGCCAGAAACAACAAGATCCTGCCTTAAAAGCACATTCCTCGATGCGTTTTCCGGGTCCCGTGAGCTGCCCTCGGCGGTGTGACAGAGAGTTGACAGCTAGCGCATGTGACCCCCAAGGGTCTTGGGCCCATGCAGGACCCAACTTTCTCTCGTCTCAAAGGCCTCTTTTTGCCTTGTAGCACAAGTCTCTCAAGTTCAAAAACAAGCCTGGGGCGCCTTTCTGGTATCTGCCGTAAAGGCAGCACCTTCGGCAGGTCCGAAAAGGAGCACTGTGAAACCACCCATTTTGGGGGTTTTCCCAGAGGTTTGTCTCTTTAACCGTCGAAAGCCAGGCGGCGGCCAACTCCTTGTGCTCCTGCGTGCTGCACGGCCGTGTGTCTTTGGACGAAGCGGCTCTGCCACTCTTCCAGCGCATTGACGAGCGACTCAGAGCGCTGACCAAGGACGAGAGCGGCTTGGTCAAAAAGAAGAAGCTCGGAGGAGCTTGAGCAAACAATAATATGCGTAAGGCTGTCATCAAAACGCGTTGAAGGTTCAAACAACTCGAAGGCGCTTTAGCAACCAAGCCGGGGTTCCTCTAGATTCATGTTTGTTTTGTAGGTTTTGTTTGAAGCATGGGGGTCTAGATTCATATGTGCAAGGTTCCCAACAAAAAATATCGAAGGTTCCTTCTGGTTTTAAGCATCACCTGGTGGGAAAGGGCCAATTTATGTAGGTTCCTGTTGCCGGGCCTTGCGTCGGACATCTGAAAAAGACGCGGAGTCCATGCGCTTCAGCCGAATTACCCGTGAAAGACCTGGATTGCTCGTTGGTTTGGCTCACAAATTAACCTTTTAAGGTTTGACCATCCCAAGAATATGGAGGCTGGACAAGTGTGCCTTCAGGCAGCTTCCAAGTTTGTGGGGAGGGTAGCCCATTGCCTGCCGTCCTATTTTTACCTTGAAAAGGTAGTCTACTCATCACCGTCTTTGCTAGGGTGAGGGACCCTGCCGATTGCGCTCCTTTTTTCATTCGGATTCAAACGACCAAAACGGTGTCTCACCATTCGCATGGGTGCAGGAGGGGAGCTTCCACAGTGCGTTTCTCTCGTCCGCCCGAACATTGAACACCACAAACCTGAATGCTAACACAATGTGCCGAGAACGCTTCTGGGGGTGTCAAGGGTGTCGACTTTGATCCTGTCCAACTGAGGCCCCCCCTTTTCCAAGCACAAAGACATCGGTAGGCACCATTTGGTTGTTCCGAATCGTCTAAAGGGTGTGTAGCGTGGAAGCTTCGTGCTACCTTCCAGCCCCACGTTTCGGAAATTGAGCAATGGCTAAGTTCGACTTCAAAATTGCACACACGAGGCGATTGCCCTGAGGGAGCTAGTCTTAATTCTTGATTAAATCGTCTGTATTTCGACACTACTCAGGTGCCCAATCGATCTTGGCTAACCTTTTGATTTTGGAGCCAGTTTCGGTTTATGTTTGGGGGTGATGACTGTTGTTTTGCCCAGGTACTGTTGCTGTTGCTGCTCAGCATGCCAAACCCAAAATGAGCGGCAATTGCCTCACCTAAGACTCTTTGGACCATACTGGGCCCGTGGGAAGCAGGGAGTGGTCGTCCCCACGTTGATGGTAGTAGGGAACCGTTTTCCCCTATTTTCAGTAAGGAAGTCATTGCAAGAACTAGTGGTGTCACAACGGTGGAAGATATGATGTGAGAGAGATGGCATGCGACACAAAGAAGAAGAAACGCATGCCATTCATCTCGCTCATTCACTCGCTTACCTTCTTACCACCCAACTGTCAAAGGTTCGGAGACATGCTTGACAAGGAAGACCATCATGTTCAGTCTATCCTCTCATGCCTTGGATTTGTTCACTGGAGGGAGACTCTGAGGATAGTCGATGAAGACTCCAGTTACAATCAGTCTGATAGTTGTCCCGGGCCAACCGTTGTCCCGGGCAAACCGGCCAAGAATTCACGCAAGAAAAAAAACGGTGTGATTTTGATTTTCAATATGCTACAATATAGGAACCATTTTATTTCCCCTAGTTCAAGTCACAGATTAGCCTTTGTCTAGGTCCTTCAAGTGAGAGATCTTTGACCCTGAGAGCTATTATAGGCCCTTTTTCCTGAGCAACACATCCCCAAGAAAAAGGCACAGATGCTGGGCGACGTCTAAGGCAAGATCCCCAAGTGCCTCGCTGCAAATCTGAAGCTTCTGGGGCGCATCCTCACCAGCGCCTCGGAACTTCGGATCGGGGCAAGGAATGGAGCGCTTGGATCTTTGACCTCTTTTGGGGCTAAAATAAGGGAATGATTTGGGTGTGGCTCACAATTTAGGAGCTAGGGGTACACATGGGTTACACATGTTCGAGTCTTTGGTTCCATTTACCAATTTGCCGTTTTGGTACACTTTTTTGAGCCACAGCCATTTGATCCTTGGGTCGTTGAAAAGAAATCGCTACGCCTCCCCACAACCAGCAGTGGGAAAGGGGACACCCGTGTAAAGGGGAATCCCCCCCCCCTTCCCCAAAGAAGCCTCTCCCGTGGACCCCTTAGGAACACATAAATGCACCCATGCGAGGATATTGAAGAGTGCTGTCCAGGTTTCTGGACAAGGGCACGACACTTCTGAGCCTCCTTGGAACCCGCGGGCAGCCCCCAACGAGCCCAAACCAAGGACCGGGTTCCATGTGGATATCCAGTTTGATTATTCAGAGAGAGACGCCCAAACCTATGCCTACTCTGACTGAATGGGATCTCCATAGCCACTTACAAACCATGGGACTTCAAATTTAGTTATGTTACTGGTTTAGGGACACAGCCACATTACACGCATGCCGACCATGTGCCTCGTTTTTGTTACAGGGACAACACAGCAAACCTAACACGAAGGCGTCAGACCTTAGAGGTGTTTCCCATGTCTCAAAGGACTCTCCACCAAAGGGAGAGGTCCAACCATGTCCCTTTTTGGTGGTTTCAAACATCACCTTTTGGTGAGTGTTGTTGGGGTGATGTTTTAAGGGGAAATGTTGGGAGCCCTGAAGAAGTCTAGAGAGATACTCCCGGGCCTGGCGGCCTCGGGACCAGGTTTCGGACTGCAGCAGTCCGGGCTGTTCCGGCGGGCGCTGCTGCTGCCGCTGCTGCTGCGGGCGGCTGCATGTGAGCAATCCAAGGCCAGCGGCGATCGCGGTGTTTCATTTCCAGGTGGCTCCCAGCCATCCGGTTCGTGTTTGAGTGTAAGATAGGGCCTCAGAAGCTGAGCTATCTGTGATAATTACTCCCCCTCAGCTTTTTGGCCTTTTAGGGTTTAGTGGTAGTTTCCATTTAACCCACTAAAAGTTAAGAAAGTAGTGGGGGGTCTGAGGGCAGCCCAGATTTGAGCGAACCGCGTGCTGAAACCCCGAGTAGATGAAGGTTAAGGGCCAATCCCCTTGCCATAAATCAATTAAACCAACTACAGGAAATTCTATAGGAAACCCCTGAGTTTGGTGGGTGTTGACTTCCTGTATAATTTCCTGTAGCTGGTTTCTATGAATATAAATGGGTGCGGATATCCGCCTTCATAATTCTTGAAGCATGGTTCTGGGTACACCATGTTAATGCCGGGTTTTGATTGTGGCTCATTTGAGTTTCGAGCAATCTTTAGATCAGCAGCCATGCAGTTAAAGTTCCAACAACTCCGAAAGCAGGGGAATCCTACGGCACCCCGCAAACCTGTGATGTTTCTTGCAACCACCCCACCAGAGAAGGCCCCAAGCAAGTAGCAGGTACGGTGGTTCGGCCGCACACCGTGTCGGTTTGACCTGCCATCCCAATACTTTGCTGCAAAAAAAACATGGAACCCTACAAGGGGTGTGCCGGTACATGGGTAGGGATGCTACGGAAGCTGAGGAGGGAGGATGGGCCATTCCTGCTTGCGATTTGATACATTCTGCCTAGGGATCCCTTACCAGTCCAAGTTTTAGTTTCATTCAGGGATCACGAAGACAATGGAACACGAGCGTCCCTTCAAAGTTGTTGCCGCAATGGGCGGGGCATCCAAAACCGGGTTTCCCTTTGGCTTCCCTTGTTTCTTGGGTTTCCTTCAACCCTAAGAGAAAGGACCTTCAACAAAAGTCGCCCCAATTGGACCACCCCGCCATGCCGTTTTGGAGAGGTGCGTGCAGCCTCAGGGGACTGCCTACTGCAGCTGCTGTCGCTCTCCGGGGGAACCTGGGACTGCAGAGCCATAAGCGTAGCCTTCTTGCGGTTTGCTTCATCTAGGCCCAGCAATTGGTGCCCTTTCTTTTACCGTTTCTTTTTTGGTTGGGAGGGCTCCCCTAGAATCGACCAAAAAGACAAAAGTGGGTGCCAACTTATTCAAACCGAACCTCAAATCTGGAGCTCGCCATGGCTTCCCCGAGCCGAGGCATGGAGGAGCGGCTCTGGGACCTGCTGCCGCCCAAGGCCAAGAAGCGGATCCAGAGCCTCGCCACCGGCCACGAGGCGCCTGGACGCGTCCGAAACGCGGCGCGGGTTTTTGTTTTTCTCCCGCCCAGAGGCCGGGGAGAGATCGATCCGGGTTCATGCTCCAATGAAACGGCGTGGTTGCCACCTGGAGTGAAGTCGAAGAATTTGGGGTGAGAAGAAAGAGAACTTGAACAGCCCGCCAAAATCCATGACTGGTGGAAAAGTGGCAGTTGACAAACTGCCATGATGAAGCATGATTTCAATGGCAAACTCCGGTATAGTATAATGTGTTAGCCGACGAATCGCTGAGGAAGTCGTCCGAAAAGGTCCTTGTATTCAGATATGAGGAGTAAGATCTTTTGGTCTTGGCGTTGCCCTCCGCGAAAGCTTCACGATTGAGGTCGCGAGTCCGAATACTCAAACCCCCGAAGGCTGGCATAGCCAAACCCGGGACTACCTGCCTTTTCAACAGGAGGGTTTGTTCATCAAACCATATTTTCTTGACGATAACTGAAGCCAGAAGAGAACCTCCGAAATGGGTCTTGCATTGGCTTATCTTTTGAACAACCCAAACAGGGCACCCTCACAAGGACTCACGTACCCAGGGCAGTGGAGGAGGGGTGGAAGGAGGGGCAAGAGAGCCAAACCCTGGCGAGCGCGAGGGCATTGCCCTGCTGAGCGCCACGCCCTGCGACGAGGACGCCATGGCCAAGGAGGACCAGAGAAAGGTCCCCCAGCTAGGTGCCCTTTGACCTTTCTTGGTTGGGAGGGTTCCCCTACTAAAATAGACTGCAGAAAAAGGGTACCCTTATTCGAACCTCTCTACTGGAAGACCCAGAGAGCGAGTTTTCGCGACGGATGCATCTGTGTGCGTGTGTCTGCGTGTGTGCATGTCTTTTTGAGGGTACGCTTTGTTTGGTGGTTTTAAAGGAAAACCAAATGAACAGCCATCATTTATTTATGTTTTTTTTTGGGGGGTGTCCCCTAAAAAAGGGGACACCCAATCTGGGTTGATTACACCATGTAAATATGTTTAACTGGCTGGCCCCAAAAAGAGAGACACTCGTCTGGGATGGTTACACCATGTAAATGTGACTCACTGGCTGACGTTTGGGGGACGGAATCGCAAACGGGCTGGAATTTGACATTTGTTATCGCTAGGTTTCCATGCACAGCCAGCTGCTTGTGCAGGGCTTTTCTCAAAGTAGCGGTGCTCCAAAATGGGCGGTTTCGTTTTTCTCCCCAAAAAGCGGCGCTAAATCAAAACGCCCCGGGTGACGTGCCGCGCCTTTGCGGGCAGGACATCGTGGCAGAGGAGGGCCGGGCAAGCGCCTTCCTGCGGCCTGAATCCAGTGGCAATCCGTTTTTCTTGTTTGGTCGGTGGTGGCGATTTCCCCCAGCAATTGGTGCCGTTTCTTTGACCGTTTCCTTTTTGGTTAGGAGGGTTCCCCGAAAATAGACCACAGAGAAAAGTTGGTGCCCTTATTCTCACCTCTCCACTGGAGGACCTAGGTGGGGTTGGGTTGGGTTGGTTTCTTTGGTTTGTTTTATTTGGGGGGGGGGCCGTAAAATGAAGGGTCCCTTACTTGTTCCCAATTTCCGGTGTGCGACTTGTGCGGATGTGGAATCAGTCTTCCCCCAATGAGAAGCCCTCCAACCACCAATAGCAGCAACCCATGCGAACGCCTTTCAGCCAAGGTGCGTCTCAGAGCTCAACTCGCTGACCTGGTCGGCGCTCAACGGGGAGAGCGTGGCGAGGTCTCCAAAGGCTGGAAGACTCTCCCTTAAATGGCTTCTCAAAATAACGATCCCTCAAAGCTCTTGCTTTCCCTTTGAATTCCAATCCAGCGGGGGTCATGTAAAGGGGTCCAATTACCATTTTCAGAAACTCCCAAATGGCGATTCGCTGGTTTCCTTGTGGCCCTCAAAAGTGGCCTGGTTTCTATCTTGACTGTCCATGCTTTCCAGTCGTTCCCTGAAAAACCAAAAGGGTGCGCCTCTTTGCGCGATTGTCTCCAAATGGGATAATGCCCCCACCCCCAAAAAAAAAGAAGAAGAAGGTGTCGGTGTGTAGTAGAATCTCGTTAAAGCAGCCCGAAAAAGCCAAAACAACAAGCCCAAATCTTCTGTTAGCCAGCCTAAGCATGGCTATGCTTTTTGCACATGGAGCCTCCTCAAACATGTTCCTTGGAAATAGGTGTTTTTTTAGTTTTAGCTTGATGGACATAGCACATGCTTCAGCTTGGCTTGCCATTTGTCAGTGCCACTAGCTTGCGGGTGGTGCCAGGATGTGAACTGGGAAGTTGCTTTTTGGGAGCAGGGGGGGGGGAGAACACTTGTGACACAGGTTAGGCCATTAAGCAATACTTGATATTCATCATCCACCATCACTTCCTGTCTTCCTGTAGCAAACGGCTGATGGGTGCACTTACCACATCACTATAAGAACATGGAGGTGGTCAGTGGGCCCATCCCAGCTCTTCCCATTTGACAACTCTGATTGAGTTAGGTTGGGGCTTTGGCTCCGCGCAGTGAAACAGGGAGTACCACCTTTTTGGGGTCCCAACTAGTCCCAACCCCGTTGCCCAAGTATTTTCTGGCCTTTTCTTCGGAGGTTCTGTAAATTCACCCGGAACAAACAAAAAAAGCAACAAACAGGAGCAAGTCCAGTTGTGTTGTTCTTTATGGGCAACCGAAGGGCAAGTCATTCCAAACAAAGAGGAGGTCCCACTTGACTTGAGAAAGTGCCTGGTTTAAAGCACGCCAGCCTTTTGTACCTGCAAAACCGTCATTTGGCCACTTAAAGGCTTGCAAAACCCAATTGTCTTTTGAGTAGTGTGGGTAGTGGACAGCTACTGTCCAGGCCAGTGATGCTTTGGGCCTGGCAGATGAAGCAGCGGCGCAGGCAAGCAGCAACGGTGAACGGCCGTTTTGTGCAATGGGCGTCCTCCCCTTAAATTTGGTTCTGGCTGCTACTTGGGCGTGTCTCTTTTTGAGGGTACCCTTTGGGTTGGTTTAAAGGGAAACTACGAGGAACACCACCATGTTTGGTTCCCCCCATTTGACACAGACCCACTCGGAGGAGTGGAACCTCAAGTGTTTCACAAAAGGCGGCAGGTAACGTGTTCGGTCCTTTTCATTGCCCACCAGATCCCTAGCCATAGTGGGTAGCCAAAACAAGAGGTTGTCCCCTTTTGGGACCCAAGAAAGGTGATGAGTTGTGTGCGATTTGTAGGGATTGATTCAGACCCGGGGGGTCTAGAGGAGCATTCCTTTGAGACAGATCCCTGCGCAAGGTTTGATTCTGACTCAGACCCAGCCAAAAGGCAACCCGACAGAAAGGTTGCAGCTGATCCCATCGACTCAGCTGGGCTTTTTGGGGGGTATCCACGGGGCGCCAGGCGCTGGTTGCAGCCTTCAGCAGCAAAAACTGGAAGCAACGCGCCGAGAGCGTGAACGACCTGGCGGCCAAGCTGGCGGCCGCAGGAGTGGGGAGGGTTGAGGAGGGTTGAGGTACCAGTCAGATGGAACTCGCATAGGAACTTCTGTGTGTATTGAAGAGACCGTAACAATTTTCGAAGGAGTTAGATTTACCGGATATTCTTGTTTACAATATCTAATTGATTCCGACTCCAAGCGATACACGTTTGTCCGCAACCTTTGGCTTGATAAGCTCGTGAGTTATGGCCCAAAGGAAGTTAACTATGAAAAGGCTGACGTCTCGAATCCAAACACAACCCCGATCTGACTTCGTACTCGCGGACTTGTAAAGTGGATGCTCGTTTGGGGGTACAGCTGGAACTAGTTGCGCAGTTGCGTGTTGTCTCCTGCAGGAGTGAGTTTGCACGGGCTCTGGCAATCTGGCTGATGGGGTCAAAGATAGGATTTGCCCACGTCTTTCAAGGCGTCCATGCAAATGTGCGGCGCACGAACCTTTAGCTCCTTTTTTTCACATGACGGGGTTTCCCGTGAAGCATGGCAAATTAGTCATAGGGATGATCCATGTTGACAGCACACAACGGATTGTTGTCATATTCATGCTTCCAGGTGATCAGCCTTTAGCACCGGAGCCTGCAGGTTACCCAACCAGTCTCCTGGTGAATGGAGAAAGCGAGCGCTTTGAACCCGCTGTGATGAGTTGTGCACTTTGAAAGGCAACTCTATCACTGCAAGATATACTCTCGCACCAATTCAAGATTGCTTGTTGCTGGTTGGCTTAGCACCAAAGCAGTCTTACCTTCGTGTGACAGGCACGTGATGTCTCCCGCGACTTGCTGGAACATGTTCACATGTTTCAACAAGGAAGCTGCATGTTGGCTGGAGGGGTTTAGACCAGCTGGCATCATTTTTCCGAACCTCGACACTGTCAGCGATTGCCTTTTGCTGGACTCCTCATGCTGGTCCAGCTTTCGACAGGTTTGCCAGTTTCGAAAGGGCAACCTTGGACTGGCTGTGTCCAAACATGTGGTTGGCTCCTTGTTGTAAACACCGTTCCAACCATGAAACACAGGTGGTTTACAGGATTTCGCCCCATTCCCTGCTTTGCAACCTTTATGTTCCCTTTTTTGGGGGTCACTTGAGAGCTGGCAAAAGGCCTAGCCCCTTTGCCAGGCGAAGGGGTGAAGTTGATCGAAGGCCGGTCCGGGCATGGCTGGAAATCTGATGCCGGATCCCTTGAGGGTTGTTTCGTTTTGTTGGTTTACACTTTTAGGGGGCTGTCCCGTTATTCTAAAGCGGGTGAGCAGGCAAACCCTGGGATCGATCTTGCCAAGTTGGTCAGAGGGTACCAGTGTAACTCTGTCTAGGTTATTCACCCACGTAAAGGGCGATTGTTTGTTCCGCTTGCGGGACCTTTCTGGTCCTGTATTATTGACGTTGTCGTGAAAGGACATAAATTCTCACCGAGATGTCCGCAATTTCTGCCTTACCCTCAATCGGTGGTTTGCAGTGGTTTGCATAGTATATGGCGAGCTCACCTAAGCGAAAACCTTGACTTGGGGATCCCTTTTTTCCCGAAAGCATGGCGAAGGGTTCTTCCGCTGGGTTCACTTGAATTGTTCTCATGAGAGTCATTACAAGGTGTCATTGCAAGGAATCATCATCATGAAAGTCAATGCAAGGAGTCATTGCAAGGAGTCATTGCAAGGAGTCATTGCAAGCAGTCATTGCAAGGAGTCATTGCAAGGGGCACACTTGCAACTTGCACTTGACACTTGCAACTTGACTCCACTGCACTTGCACTTGCACACTTGCACTTGCACTTGCACTTGCTTGACTCTTTGGCTCCTTGCAACTTGCAATGGCTCTCACTTGACTCCTTGCAATGCACTCTCTTGCAATGACTCCTTGCAATGACTCCTTTGCAATGACTCCTTGCATGACTCCTTGCAATGACTCCTTGCAATGACTCCTTGCAATGACTGCTTGCAATGACTCCTTGAAACAAGCAAGGAGTCAAGTGCAAGTTGCAAGTGCAAGGAGTCAAGTGCAATTGACTTGCGAGGAGTTAAAATCTCTTCTTAGGGCGGCGGGGTAGTGCCGACGACACTACACGAAAATCGACCCTCTGCGGGGATCGGCGTGGTCGAGGTGCAAAAACCCATGGTTTTTTGCGATTTCTAACCTGCTCGCGCGACCCTCTGCGGGGATCGGCGTGGTCGAGGTGCAAAAACCCATGGTTTTTTGCGATTTCTAACCTGCTCGCGCGACCCTCTGCGGGGATCGGCGTGGTCGAGGTGCAAAAACCCATGGTTTTTTGCGATTTCTAACCTGCTCGCGCGACCCTCTGCGGGGATCGGCGTGGTCGAGGTGCAAAAACCCATGGTTTTTTGCGATTTCTAACTTGCTCGCGCGACCCTCTGCGGGGATCGGCGTGGTCGAGGTGCAAAAACCTATGGTTTTTTGCGATTTCTGCGGTGCTCGCGCGACCCTCTGCGGGGATCGGCGTGGTCGAGGTGCAAAACCCATGGTTTTTTTGCGATTTCTGCGGTGCTCGCGCAACCCTCTGCGGGAATCGGCGTGGTCGAGGTGCAAAAACTCAAGGTTTTTTGCGACTTTTGTTGTTCGAACTGGTCCTCGGGAGTTGTCTCGTGGTTCGCGCGCCTGCTCCCGGAACCGGCGGGTCGCGGGTTCGATTCCTCCCTGGTCCGCGGGCGGGCGTCGCAAGATGCAACTTGCATTTTACAGCAACTTGCGCAGAGCAACTTGCGCAGAGCAAGTTGCACAGAGCAACTTGCGCAGACCAACTTGCACCGACCAGTTTGCGCAGAGCGCCTTGCCTAGAGCAACTTGCGCAGAGCAACTTACGCAGAGCAACTTGCACAGAGCAACTTGCACAGAGCAGCTTGCACAGAGCAACTTGCAGGGAGCGCAATTTGCACAGAGCAACTTGCAGGGACCAACTTGCCGGAGCAGAGCACCTTGCCTGGTGCTGTCTCGCGTTTGCTTCACGAAGTGTAGGGAAAAAGAACGCATCCTGCAGCGTTGGGCCGACCTCGCTTGCGATGCTCTGCTTTCGGGCCAACCGTGGTCTAGTTCAGTTTTTGGAATTATTGTAGAATTTGCTTGGTTTCCCTACAAACATCCTAAAAGAGACCTCGTGAGACAAACGCATGGCTGCATGGCCTAAGGTTCCGAGGTCGGCGTCAGATATCAGTGGTGCAATGTGCGTCCTTGAAAGGGTTCTGAGGGAGCTTCCATGACCTGATGCCCACTCCGCACCCCCAAACGACCATTCGGGACTGATTTTGAGGATGGCAGCCTGAAGTCAGATGCTTTTCATTTTGCACATCTGAACCTCTTAGACTCTTAGACGTTGCGCTTTCCTGTGCCGTGACTGACTTCACTGCCTACAGCATTTTCATACTTTCCTCTCCAGGGGAAGGCGACGGCGGGGGCCCGCTGCTGTCTCAGTACGTCCTCTGCAGCTTGCGGATCTCGTTGCTGCAGACGGAGCTGGGCACTTTGCTGGCCGACACGGTGACGGCCGTCTTCGTCAGCGCGGCGGACCGGGGCTTGGGCTTTGGATGGCTTCGGCTTGTGGCCAGTAATCTAGGTCCCCAGGTGCCCTCTTACCCTTTTTGGGGGGAGGTCCCCTACTAAAATAGACTACAGAAAAAAGGGTACCCTCGTTCTAACCTCTCTAATTGCTGGAGAACCTAGTGATGCAAAAGACAACCTCACCAAGGATTCCCATATTGCCCGCTGAAAACCAGCAAGTTGAGGACTTGGGGGAAAAGTGTTGGGCTTGGGGCCCAGGGCCAGAGAGTTGAATCATGCTTCACGCAAACCAGTGTAACCATTGCAGAGCTTGACGTGACCTATGCACAAATGGATAGGTCCAGCCTTGAAGCACAAGCTAAATTGAATGGAACTCATGGTTCCACCATGGCTGGACATACTGTGGATGGACGAAATCCTGCACCGTTCAGAAACCCTGGAATGACTCGATTCCCCTACACAACTGGTCTCATTCCCCATGTTTTCATGACTCGTGGCCTCCAGGATCTGCTGCGCTTGGTTTGCAGCCAGGCAGGGGCCCCCGATTTTTCGTCCCTGCCGGGACACGGAAAAACCCGGGAAACAGGTTGTTGACGCTGGGTCGGAGAAGCGGCGTGTCAGCTTTTGGGGGGAGTAGGAAGCCAAAACCAGAGAAGAAGTGGAAGCAACTTGCCAGTTTTTGGGGAGTTGTTATTGTAAGCCACAAACAAAGAAGTTGAAGTTCTGCGCTTTGGGGCAATCCTCGTGAGCAATTGAGCAGGAGATGGATGGTCATGTGTGTGCCACATCCACACACGAGCAAGTGAGCAAATAGGAGGCTTTCCAGCACCTGCCAGCTAAAGTACAGGCAAAGATAAGTCACCCATCTATGTTGGTTGATTGTGGGTCAGTCAGTAATAGTCAGTCGCCCTGCCCGCCAAGCAAAAGGGGTCATTAGGGATCGACCCTCCCACAAGCTTTTAAGGAAAGCAGGAAGTCCAACCACTTGGGCACAACCGCTTACCACCCTTTTCTCCGTTTGGGGTGGGGAATGGAGAAGAACATGTTTGTACATATGTATATATATATATATTCGGTGGCCCTTCAACATGTGCTGGCTTCCTTTTGGTTCTCCTTCAACACGTGATCTTCCTGGTGGTTCTCTTTCGGACGCCTTCAACTGAAATCCCATGTTGGTGGTTGTGTTTGTTTCCCGCCTTTGTTTTGCCTTTCCCTTTGTGTGTTTTGGTTCCCCCCTTTCCTTTGGGCAAGTCAGATTGAGATAATAAGTTTAGAACAACTGTTATTTCCCGATCCCTGTTTTTGTTTTCCCTTTTGGGGAACTAAGATGGAACCTGAAAGGGGTCTTTGGAAGACTGATCCTCAAACACGGAGACTCTTTCAGGTTCCATGTTTTTGGAAGTATACAGCTGGGTGAAAGTAGATGGCACAATTCCCCCGTTTTGGATATCATCATCTACTTTACCCACATCTAGCTTGAATAGTGTCACCTACTTTCACCCTGTCCACTTTTGAGGGATTTCCAGAAATACACCAAAGGAACCCTTTGTTCTAATAATGGCACCCCTGGGTTTTCCCTCATCTTGGTGCCGCTCTCCGCTTCGTTTCGACGCCGAGCCTGGTGGCGAGGTGCCGCTGTACATCGCCCCGCTGTTTTTGGAGCCGCTGCTGCCATCGCTGGTGGCCCGGCTGCTGGACACCTCGCAGAAGGTGCGGCACAAGGCGCTGGAGACCACCCTGGAGGCGCGGCGGGCGGAAGGAGAACAGGGCCCCAGACCACACGTAAGTTTTTGTATATATCCAAGCCTACCGGACAAACCTGATGAGTCAAGCGCCTTGGCAGCGCTTTGAAGCTTGGGGCTTAGAGCCTGGATTGAAGATTTAAAAGCAGGCTGGCTGAGAGTCTGAAATCTTAGATCCCGAGATGGTTTAACGGGCTTGAGACTGTTTTGCGGAAATGCATGTCCAGAAATGCCAAAATGGAGTGGTTTGGAAAAAAGGAGAGCACTGACTTAAAAGTGCCACACATGCAAACAACTCTTCTTGGAAGATGGTTTTGGTTGCCGGGTGGGTGGGTGTAACCACAAGCACTACTATAGTACATATGTATACATATATATATATATGTATTATAAATATATATATATATATATATGTATATATATAGATATACACATCCAATGTTATCCTTTGACAACACGTTTGCTTTGTGTTCCAAGAAAAGCCGCCGTCTTCTTTCTCGTCAGAGCTCTGAGGTCTGTGCGCTGCACGGCAGCGCCTTGAGCGAGATGGTGGCCTGTTGCGTCTCCAGCGGCAGCGCCTGGAGCTCTGCTTCCGAGAAGTCCGGGGATCGGTCCACAGGAACCGACCCCACTCGCTGAATTCGGGGTCGGCCAGGGTTCCTCCCATCCTCCCCCCCAAAAACCGGGTGTGTTTCTTTGGGGGTTAGGGCGTTACTTGGGGGGAATGGGTTCTGAAGAAGCTTCTTTGGGAGAATTGATAAGACAACTTGGGTTTCCTTGGGGTAGACATGTTGGTTCTTGGAGTTTCAGTCTGAAAAATAGACTCTAAGAGACCCTCTTCTGGGAGTTCGTGTGGCTTGAACACCTTTTCAGCTTAGGGCTCGTAGGCAAATCAGTATTGGATCCACTTCTCAGGAATTCTGGCAGGGGTGGAGGTTGTATCCCAACCAATTCAAAAGCCAGTCTTACAGTGCCGTCTCTTCTTTGGAGCAACAAGTTTCAACCTAACCTTTTCAGGTGCTGCCTTCACGTTGAACAGTTTTTTCTTTGAGGCCGAAAACATGACAACCTGGTATTCATGTGCAGCTTCAATAGAGAAAAACAGATCTTCACCTTTGAGTGTTTGTTTTGGTTTTTCCTCTTGTTGTGTGGGCTGTTGTTCTGTGTCAATCGTCGGCTTTTTGGGGTGGTTTGGACAGGCCGTTTGAGCCCAAAAGGGCAATAGACAACAAACATAGCATTATTCCCATGTGGGGGGGGGGGGGTAGTTTGAGCATGGTATTGTTGTTGTTTTTTCCTTTGGTCTTTTTTGTTTTTTCTCGATAGAAACCATGGCTGATTAAATGTTTGTTCGTGTGTCAGGTCAGGAAACTAGAGCATAATGTTTCTCGGTTTAATCCAACCTGTTGGAACCTCGTACATCAATCATGTTACATTCCAAAGTTGCCTGAATATGACCTAGACTCAAAACCTGCATTTGTGGGACTAGACCTGTTGCTTGCC
>CAUJNA010002113.1:725000-797500 GCA_963377175.1 Effrenium voratum
AAGGCGCGGATTTCCTAGGCAATTCAAGGGCCTAAGTCTTCCATGTGTGTCTCAGGTTCGTGCCAAAGGCAGCTTGAATGCACCCAGAAGAACCTTTCTGCGGCATGAAGGTGGAGGTTCACTTGCCCAGCGGAGATGGTTGCTCCGTAGCAGTCTCATCAAAACGGCCCATCAGCGAGCTGAAGGCTTCCGCGCAGCAGCATTTCAAGCGTCGCGTAAAGCTCGTTGCGAAAGGCCGGCAGCTCGAGTTGACAGCCACTCTGACAGAGGCCGGATTGCGAGATGGGGATGTGGTGGCTGCAGTTGTGCAACTTGGCAAGCTGGCCGCCACTGCTAAAGCCTTTGCTTTTCATGCCCACGGGAGCGAGCTTGTGACCTGGGGCCACCCACAATCTGGCGGAGACAGCAACCAAGTGCAAGAGCAGCTGTGGAACGTCCAGCACGTCCAGGCAACTCCGGGCGCTTTTGCTGCCATTCTTGAATCCGGGGCTGTCGTGACATGGGGTAAGTGTAGGCCAGACTTTGGTGCAGACAGCAGCCAGGTGCAAGAGCAGCTAAGAAGGGTTCAGCACATCCAAGCAACTGCGGGTGCTTTTGCTGCCATTCTTGAAACTGGAGCTGTTGTCACGTGGGGCGATCCGCTACGTGGCGGAGAAAGCAGCCAGGTGCGAGAGCAGCTGAGGAACGTTCAGCACATCCAAGCAGCTTTGCGTGCTTTTGCCGCCATTCTTGAATCCGGGGCTGTTGTGACCTGGGGCAACCCACGATCTGGCGGAGACAGCAACCAAGTGCAAGATCAGCTGAGAAATGTCCAGCACGTCCAAGCAACTGTGGGTGCTTTTGCTGCCATTCTTGAATCCGGGGCTGTCGTGACGTGGGGCGATCCACCACGTGGCGGAGACAGCAGCCAGGTGCAAGATCAGCTGAGTAACGTCCAGCACGTCCAAGCAACTGTGGGTGCTTTTGCTGCCATTCTTGCATCCGGGGCTGTCGTGACCTGGGGCGATCCACGACGTGGCGGAGACAGCAGCCAGGTGCGAGAGCAGCTCAGGAACGTTCAACACATCCAAGCAACTCGACGTGGTGCTTTTGCTGCCATTCTTGAATCTGGGGCTGTTGTGACCTGGGGTGATCCAGAAAATGGCGGAGACAGCAGCCAAGTGCAAGAGCAGCTGAGGAACGTTCAGCACGTTCAAGCGACTCAGGGCGCTTTTGCTGCCATTCTTGAATCTGGGGCTGTTGTGACCTGGGGCCCCGCAGAATACGGCGGAGACAGCAGCCAAGAGCAAGATCAGCTGAGACATGTCCGGAGCATCCAAGCAACTGAGGGGGCATTTGCTGCGATTCTTGAATCTGGGGCTGTTGTCACCTGGGGCCCTGCACTCTTTGGCGGAGACAGCAGTCAAGTGCAAGAGCAGCTCAAAAACGTCCAGCACATCCAAGCAACTCATTGCGCTTTTGCTGCCATTCTTGAATCTGGGGCTGTTGTGACCTGGGGTGATCCAGAACATGGCGGAGACAGCAGCCAAGTGCAAGAGCAGCTGCGCCTGAGTTTGGGTCTGTACTGACATCAATAGCGCAAATTTGCGGCTGAGAGCTTTTTGAAACAAGGAGGCAACTGATGATCTCAAAATACGGCCCAGCTGAACCTGCCCTCTGCCCATTCTGCGAACCACCATCAGGGGCAAGTTTGGTTGATGCAAACCAACTCGTGGAATGTCGATTTGAGCCGCAAATCTAAGAGTAGAAGCTGATCCTCCTTGGTTTTTTCCGGTTGCCAACAAAACAAAAACAAAAGGGAGGGGAGGCAGTTTACCCGTGAGCATGTAAAAAGGGTATGCACAAGCATCCAAAGCAAAACCCGGCGAACGGCGGCTAACATAGAAGCTTCAGGACCCCTTCCATGCGCTGGAGGGTGCCAAGGTGAAAGGTCACAAGCCTATACCAAGTGCTAGTTGAGCCGATAGATCGAACCACCTGAATTGGGGGCAAGACAGTTTGCCCATGGAACTTCTATGGACGATGCGACTTCTTATTTACAATATACATCATTGCCTATATATAAATATACATTTATAAAAAGGAGAAACATATGGACGCCATAAGATGTCAGGTGACCCCCACTTGCACCCGGTTCCACCGAAGCCCGAGGAGAGATTGCGGAGCACGCGCTGGGCCAGGTGAAGGCCATGGCGGAGGAGCGGCAGAAGCAGAAGATGCGGCCGGGCACTGGAGTGCGACCCTTGACCGGCCGCACAGGCGAGCTGGGGAGCGGCGGGTGGGGGTTGGGGGGGTGGGTGCGGGGGGGGGGTAGGGAATGAGGGACGAGCTGGGGGGCTTTACTTGGGGCAATAACTTGGTATCACCGAACACGCCACAAAAGCCCGTGGTTGAAGAACAACATTGGCTCTGTTTGCTGGGGCCATCATGATAACCCCGGATAAACAAACACCTGGCGGAGTCTTTGAGGGAAGTGTTTTCACCAACAGTCACGTTTGCGTTCGGCTGACGAGGCTGAGTTGTGCCGAAGAAGCAGACCCTTTGATACAAAGTTTTGCGCATGACTTTCCGTCTGTGCTGACCGCAATCCACTTCCAACTGAGTACTCCTGAGATCTCCTGAAGTCCTGGGGGGGATTGGATACTCCTAGGCTGCTTGCCACTTGCCACATCTGGGCCGAACACCCTGTAAGGTAAAGCGTTCCTTCAAGGGCTTAAGGTTCCCCGCCAACTGACAATCTGGGCTGCTCTACATGGAGCGTCGGCCAACCTTAAGCCTTGCCTATTGGGGTGCAACAAAAGTTGTCCCTGAGACCAAGCGAATAAACTTGCTGGTGAGTAGGGAATGTGGGAATGAACCCATGGATTCCCCTGAAGGAAACCACAAAAAATGGTTTATAGTGGTCATTCCAATTCTCCTGTTGGCCAAATGATTTACGCAAAGGACGGCAAATCGGTTTCCAAACACGGATCCCAAGGCCCCTCAATGACTAGAGAAGATTGAATGGATTCTTCGGATGGGCCCCTAATGCTTCAGGCTCAACCTCGTGCCGGGGTAGGTGCCCCTAAACAGACTCTGTGCGCCATGGTCAGAAGACCTTACATTAGCAGGAATTGTTTTTTCCCCGATGTGGTTTACCCTTTAACAGAGATGTTGGACAACCATTAATTCTGAGAATTCTTACTAAGGGCATGACCTATAGAGTCTTGACCCCGTCACATATTACAATCATATACTACCCCTCTCTCTCTCTATATATATACACATATATATATAAGGTTCAAGCCTGTGTGAACATTGCTGCGTCGCAAATTTAGGACAACACGTCCCAAGCTCGAAGGCGAGCCACTGCTAGAACACCTCAGGTGCTAGAAACCGTCAAAGGGTTGGGTTACAGGGAATTCTACAGGAAAACAGCTGATTTAGGGTGTTTCAGGGCCATTCCTGTAGATTTAGCTTACAACCAAGCTAAGAAAATCACAGCCCACGGCCCGCGCGCCGGCCATTGCCAGGGACGGCAAGCTCCCGGCCTGGTACAGGGGCGCTGGGTTGCAGCGGACGCCTATCCAACATGGGGTCCACCTTCAGCATGACCCTGAACTCCACTGGCCGCCTGAGCCGCCTGTCTCTGGTCCAAAGCCTTTGAGCTTTGGGAAAGTATTGCAAAGAACAACTAGGTGGTGTTTGGAAGGGAGCCAAGGAGCTGCTGGTAGCCAAATTTGACTTTGAAGACGGAGCCAAGGAGGTAGTCCGACTTTTTGAGGGGTTTGGGCCCAGTCATCCAGTCAGCCTCAGTCTCCTTTTCGCCCAACGAAAGGGCTATGTTTTTGGCTTGTCTCCAAGAGGAGACGCAGTGGCTTTCTACCAACGTATTCATTCTGGAACAAACGCAACAATGGTTGGCGGACGGAACACCTCCTGTAAGTATGTCCATCAAAAGGAGCCCAATTGAATGTGATACCCAAAGAAGCTCAACGTGCCGCCTTTAACGTGGTTCAAGAGTGACACGACCCCAGTTCCCATGAGTCAGAGCACCTTCCAAACAGGCGTCCTCCCTCCTAGTCTTCCCGTTGGGCTTTTAGAATGATGGTTGTTTCCGGTGGCCTTTGCATTCCGCCAGCAACCCAGCAGAGCAGGATCCATCATTCTGGCCAAATGATACACCTGGTATTCAGGTGCCTTGCGGTCCCTCACTCGGGGAGGCCTTGCTTCTGCTTTGTGAATATACGTGACCGGACACCGAATCAAGACGCGAACGAGTTGTGAAATGTGAACGAGCTTTTGCCTAGTCTGTGATCTGAGCTCACCTGTAAAGCGAGCTCGCTATGCAGGTCCTTTGCTCGTTGGATACAATTATTATTTCAGGTTTGGTTTTTGTTGGCGGCTGTAGGATCCATACAACTCTCGGATTAATCTGAGGGGTGACCCCAACAGTGAAGGATCTCGCCCAAGGGGTCTGCGCTGTAGGTCCTTCACTTGGGGATCCCATTCTTATTTCAGGCGTTGGACATTCGCCCTTCGGAGCCACCAGGAGTTCTGGAAGGACATGCCCTCCCGTCCACTAAGATGAAGGGACGACCATGTTCCTTCAGCATGAACCATTTCTCTACTGAGTTCCTTGTTCGTGGACAGGAGGGTACTTGTTTTATGAGGGTACTAGTTTCAGCTCTTGTGGGAGATGTAGAGGACAACCCTTTGGGACTCAGGGCACAACCCATCTCGTGGGCTTGCGATTCCACTTGCTTCACTTCGTAGCTGTACCCTCCCCATTCTCTTCAGTGATTTGTTTCACTTCTAAAAATGGGTTTTCCAAACCATGGGACAAATAAATTATTGGTTTCCTAAGCGAACGATGGGTGAAGAGAATGCAGAATCAAACCGATTGGTGGTTTCAATCCCCAGGCAAACACCAGGCAAACAGTGCTGGTTATATATCTACCCAACTATTAGGTTCTATATTAGCCCAACCATTGCTTCAATGGTGGGTTAAATCTACCCAAGGATTAGGTTTCCATATTAACCCAACCATTGTTTTAATGGTGGATTTTTGAAAGCTGATGGTTGTAATGGTTGTTTTTTCAAATCGAAGGCAGCCAACAGCTCTTTTCCCATCTTGATATGCCAAGGGCGTCCATTTGCAAACTATGCTCATGGGTTTTAATGTAGTGGTTGTTCCTGGCAACTGAACCGGGTTTTAGCGATTGGCCGACCGCGGGGTTTAGGCACGGCGAACCGCTCCCGCGGCGGTGCCTCCGGGAGCTTCCGCCCGGGCACCGGGCGCCCGGGCACTGGCTCGGCCATCTCCATGGCCGACGCAGCTGGGAGAAAAAAAAACGAACTGGGCTCGGGGGGAAGCCGGAAATTCAGAGGATTTGTTTGGGGGGGTGGAAAGGGATTTGGGGGAAGCCTGAATTTCAATAAATCCCTTGGTGGGTTGGATTGGATTGGATTGGATTGGATTGGATTGGATTGGATTGGATTGGATTGGATTGGTGGGATTGGATTGGGATCTCTGCAGAAGAAGAATGACAGTCTTGGCTTTGCAAACTCGTGACTGTATACAACCATGAGGCCGCTCATTGGTTGTTTGGATTGGTGGTTTGGATTTGAACATTTTATTATCTGGTTCTTGAGAAGAAATGGGACACCACCCCGAAGCACCAAACCCATCCAAAGCACCAACTAGAGGGAGCCTGAGAAATGCATTCATTTGTGTTTCAGACGATTTTGTTATTTTCCACTGTTCGTTTCAAAGTGAGTTCACTTTTTTCAGGGGACTCAAGCAAATCGAATGGGCGGCTTCCACTGTCATCGAAACCCGGGGCTCGAAAAGGGGTACCCTCCCTCCAAAAGAGTCTTGAACACTTCCTCAAGTGTGTCATCATACGTAGTCTGAGGTCAGTTTGCTTGAACCTGGATTGAAATCACAGATTTCACTGATCAACACCAGAAACCGAGAATTTGCAGGTGGTGATCTCGAGGTCTGAAAAATGGCAGAGCGTTGGTATTCACCGTGAGTAGCCGCGAGCTTTAGTAGGTATAGTCAAGGTGATGTATGTTGTCCAAATAGCCATCTTGGATTCCTAAGCGAAAGTCAATGTTTGGGGCTGCGTGAAAAAATGGTTGCCCCACCATGAGTGCAACACGCACCGGAGCAGATTGTATTTTGCCTACTTTGTCATGGGGATGCCCCATGCGTATGGCACCCAAACAACTGTGAAAAAGTTTGTTGCACGTAGCACTGCTGCCTCGAGCCTTGAGCAGGGCTCCCTGGTCACGTTGCCGGGAAAACCAAGAGGACGTTGTTTAAGCCATAGCCCAACAGCGGTTTAAACAAGGGTGTGTATTTCTTGGAGGTTTTAGAAGGAAGCCTTTGCTATTCTTTGGGGGGTTCCCCGATTCAAACACAAAACCCCACGTGTTGAGAAACCAGGGCTTGGCCACGTTACGCAAGGAGAGTGACAACTCAGTGCACAGCGATGCACCAGCGGTGGAGGCTGAAGATGGCGGGGCATTGGCCGCTCGGAATGGACGGATCCGCGCGCATTGTCGGGGATCGGGCCTCTTGGGTATAACATGTTCCAGGTCGAACCACAAGGAAAATCACCATGTTGGGGGTCCCTCAGGTTGACGCCTGGGTATGAATATTAATAGGGGACCCCTTGCTGGACACCAAAATCCGTAGCCAATTTTAGGTGCTACACGGATCAAACCGTGTTTTGGTTTTTGCGCTATTTCAGGCCACGGTTGGGAGGTTTGAGCAAGCCATGTTTAGAGACCTCTAGCAATGTGCTTTTCTGGTCGTGACTCATTTACACAATAGCCGTCATAGCCATGGCAAGCACATAGACCTGAAAGGTACTTGGGGGTGCTAATTTGTTGCAAGAATGTATTTTTGCCTTTGTGTTCAGCTCCCATGTGTAGCATTTTAGGCACCTACCCCAGGACTTAAAAGTGTGCATTGCAATGCTCATCGACCAGCGCAGCAGCGACCATGAAGTGTGGGGTTCTTTGTGGATATTGCTGACTTTCGCGTGAGAACACTAGCTTTATGATACTGGTGGCTTGCCTTTGAATATGAAGCCAACTCTGTCTGAAAACACCCATGTTTTCAAGTGGCAGTCAGAGCCCCAGTTTCCAGTATTGCTCATGTTGCCTTGGCGTTTTGGGAGTGGGGAGTCCCTTTGTAGTCAACCAACACAGAGGCGTGTCGCTGTAGCTGTCACCTCTTGTGAGCTTCACATGAAAGCGGCCAACTGTGCCAAAAACAGTCATGGACTTGCCACAACTGGGGAAAAAGCAAAAGAGATAAGTGGGTTCCGGGGCTTCCGCTGTCAGCTTCCATGAGGGTCTGAACACCTGAAGCGGGGTGGGGCGATACTCAGCCAAATTACCTCATGATCATGGAATAGTTGTGTTGTAACTATTTGGCCCCTTGTATTATCATGGATCATTTGTACAAGAGATCATCTTGAAATGGCACCAAGCCAAGTCACCTAATTTAGCATCTTATATAGGAGTCTCTTTTTGATTTAACTTACCACCGATTGACATGGAACCTGCCGTTCTGGTTTGGGCCATTTTCCTTTGATGTGAAAAGGGTGGGAGGGGTACATGGAGGTTTGTCCCAAAAATATCGGGCTCCTTTGGTTCCCTTTAAGTTTCCCTTTACTGTAACCCCCCGCAAAGGGTAGGGTGCCATCACCAAAGGACACACCGGGTGGCCTTAAGTGACGTCGCAAGGATGACGGCGTGAAGTTCTTCGACGTGGTGCGCTCTGCCGGGGGCGCGGATGCGGTGCCGGAACCGGCAGAGGGGGAGGCGGATCGAGGGCGAGGGCCGGGCCCGCTGCAAAGGAAAACCCAAAGGCGGCCAGAGGGCGTTCAAAGCTCTGCTGCCCAGTGGCGCCCTTTTTCCTTTTTTTTGGGAAAGGGTTCCCTTTAAACTCAAGCAACCAAAAAATAAGACCCTTTGTGTTCCCATGGCCACTGGGCATCTGAGAAAGCCACAGTTGTGTAAAACACCTGTATATCGACAGCTCCCGGAAATAAGTACCTTGGAGGGACTGGAGGTTGTTTCAGTATGTTGGTTTCCCTTTTGGGCTTCCTTGAAAACTTACAGAGGGAAATCACTCCAAAAAAGACAGACCCAAGACGCAAGTGGGTCCTTCTTTGTTGGAGTTGATACCCCTTATTGTTTGTAAGTGTTGAAGGGACACCAAACAAACAAACCCCGCCTTCTTGCGGGGATCCAACCCGGTCTAACCTTCCAAAAGACATCAGTCTGATGGCCAAAGGGAAATAAAAGAAGGAAGATGTCAAGAATTTGAAGACAGACTGGTGTGAAAGACTGGTATAACAACCTTGACATAGGCCAAATTTCCACAACCGGGGCACCAGATGTCAAGATGTTTGCCTCCAGGCGGCCCTCAAGGAGGCCTTGCCGCTGGCGGAGGCGCTGGACGAGGCGCCCGAAGTCTGACGGAAGAGATGGGTGGCTCGTTTTTGGGACCCACAAGATGAGCTAACCAATCAAAACCAGTCAAAACCAATCAACTGAGCTAGTACCAAAATGAGCGTTTTTGGGACCCACTCAAAACCCTATGCTAACTGGAGGGCAAGGGACCACAGCCAGAAATGTGTGCGGATGTCCACCTTTTCAATTCTTGAAGCATGGTTCTGGAAGTTTTGATGATGACTCAAATAGGTTTCTGTTGTTTTGGTGGTTTTGGGCACACGCAAAGAACAAAACAGACTTCCATGGTCTATGTTTGAGTGTACCTGGTTCTTGGTGGTTTCAAAGGAAGTGTAGGACAGGGTGTCCTCGCCCTTTTGGAACCTCAAGTGGCAATTCAATGAACACCACCAAAAATTGATCAACTTTGGAAGGGGACATCCAGGGACCCCTCACAGAACACATGGTTTTCCTGCTGAGCCTTGTGAATGGTGTTGTTCGTTTGGTACCCTTTTTGGGAATATCTGAAGGAAGCCAACTACGGGACGTGGCTCTGTTTTGGAGGGTTTCCCGTTTCCACATTGGCGTATGGTGCTGGATGGTCAACTCCATGACTTACCTATCAGAAGGAATTGGTCCATGGTGTGGTTTAAAAGGATGATGAGTGATCACCAAGCGTGTATGTTTGTTCGTAATGTAGACCCTTCTCACATGAGAAGTGCACGGGGCATCATGTGCAGCAACCAGAATTGACGGTGTTCAGTGTTGCTGGGTTCAGCAACATGAGCTCCCTTTGAGTCACAATTTTGAACATGTTGCAAGGGGGAAGTTAGAGAGAGAGAGTAGACACAGCTCCATTTGCAACCCTTGTTGTTGGACAGTATTTTTGTGAACGTTGATCTGCCAGTGCAAACTAGGAGAAACTTGACATTTTGCGGGTCACAATCAGTGTCAACACCATTTGAGTCGAAACCTGATGTGGATGTATTTGTTTGTTTATCCGAAGTTTGACTAGGATCCCATTCAGAAATGGAAACACCTGAATTCGTAGTTGTTTGTTGTTATTATGTTCTTGCGCAGAACATAGTGCATGTTTCGCAAGCACCTGCTTGGTTTCATGAGGGCAACATTCATCAAGGCTTGAAGCATATCCGGCGACTGTGTTGAAAAGAAGCTAAAGCAATCCCTTGCCCTTGTCTTGCTTGACTTCCTTGATATGTCAGTTCCTTAGTTGCTTCTTGGCCTCTGTCTATTTTCTGTTGTCTGTAAAGAGCAATGTAAATTGAATTCATACTGCGGGCACTGTACAAAGAAGCTCAAGGAGGTGTTTGAAATGGCTCGTCCTGCCCTGCAACCTTTAAGCGTGTGCAGAGGGGACGCTTGTCAAGAAAACCGAATCAAAGCAATCAACCTTTCACCATTGATGCAGATTCCACAACTGCTGTTCGCTGAATCATAGTTAAGTTAGATGGTTTGTCGGCTGGGTTCCTTCCTGAAACGCCGCCCCTTTTGGCCACAAACACACCACGCAGATGTGTATTGTGGGACTAGCACCCCTGAGAGGTCGCTTTAGACTTTGTGGCGCCCCTCATCGCGCTCTTCGGCGAGGGCTGGACCAGGCGGAAAGAAGCGGAGGGCAGAATAGTGGCATTGGAGGTAAACATACGATCGAACAATTGTTCGGCAAGTGGAACGCCCAAGAAACCTAGCTGGGCTAAAAAAGGTTAAGGGAAGAAGCAAGATGAGGAAGAACGCCCTATTTTGGTGTCCTCCTGTTGTTCACCTTAGAGAAGCGATATTGTGCCTACCAGCTGCCTCCGGAAGCATCGCTTGAGTCGCGAGGAGGAGAGACAGGGGTTTCGCTGATGTTCTCATGCCAAACTCGCCAAAGACTTCCTGTGCTCATGCGTTCAGAATAGATATGGCTATAAAAATATGTCTTCTGAAAAAACCACTTTACACATGGTTGATGGACGTAATTTCCGATGTACATGACGTGGTTAAAAATGACACTCTTGTGAAATAAGCATTGACGTGACAATATTTGTGTAAAAAGCACTGGTTCAGTTCAGGCGATGCAAGCAAATTTATGACTGTAAGTCTTAGGTTTCCGCGTTCCAGGTGGACAACCTTGAAAAGTCGCTAGTGCGTGGAAAACGTGCTCGCATTCGCGCCAATCAACAAGGATCGAGTTGCTGCTCCCACCTCTCATATGCACAAAAAGTTGCAATTCACAGTGGTCCCTTCTCAACTGCTCATCTCACTGCTTTGCAGGTTGGGCAAATTGAGTACTCTGTGCCAAAAGGGAAACCAACAGCTGCTTAAGCAACTGGCGTTGCACAATTGAAGCGGGGCTTGGCCCAGCCCTGCTGCTTCACGCGCCAAGCTCCACTTGTTCCAGATCATTTCAGTGGGACAGCGAAAGCTCAAGCTTTGCTTGGATCCATCGTCTTGAGAACGCACGTCTCAGTCCCCATCTCTGAATTCCCCGGCACAGCATCAGAGTTGCCGCTCTTTAGGGAACTTGTGTTAGTCATTCCGGGGTTGCGGGTGTCCAACCCCACTTCTGTGCGACCCCCGTCACAAGTCAGCGCTGTGGCCCCAAAAGTAAACAAGAGAAGCCCTCAAAAGGCTTGAATTTTGTTCGCGGACCCAGGAACCCTTGGTCACCCTTCCACATTCTTTGGAGGGCTCTTTTGGTCTCACCCAGAATGAAGGTTCCGTTGAGAGGAGACCCTATTTTTGAGTTGGTAAACTGCTAGGTGTTGCCCAGAACACATGAAACTCAATTCACGCCCTCAATGCCGGAGTTCAAGTGGCCGACCGTCCTGACCCAAGCCAAACCATCTGCCCTTGATCCTTTCCCTTGCAACACAGAGGCACAACAGCACCTAACATCCTTCAAAGGAGACTTGAAGCCGTTCAACGAAGGGGCTCTCCATTTTGGGATGCTCCCCCAAGACTTCAGGAAGCTAAGGACTGGGGGGGACATGCTCGATTTCTGCTCTGTGAGCAACCCAGACATGCAAGCCAAAGGTGTCCGCAAGGCCTTTTCTCCCGAACAAAAACCCTCAGAAAGAGCCAGAGATGAGTTGTTGGAGATATGACTGGGCTCGGAGACATGCACTCACTTCAGTTGCTCAAGTCTTTTTGGCTTTCTTGTGCTGGCTTCTGCATATCCTGGAGCTGAGCCTGGTGAGTTTCCCCCCGCCGTGTTGCTTCATGAGAAGCCAAAATTGGTGTTGCTGAAACATGGGAATCATTTGGTCTAGGCTTAGGCGACACATCATCTCATTTCCCAAGTGTGAGGGCTTGTGCTGTTTAGGGAGGATCATTTGAGAAACAGGTTGACTCAGTGAGATGGTTCGAGTCACCCAGCTGCCTCTCCGACCTTTCTGTGCACTTGGAGTAAGGAGTACTGACACAATCCTGAGGGGTCACAACTGATTGGAACCCTGTATCAAGTATGCTATGCATGTTTGCTCATGGCATGGCTTTGGGCATGAGAATCTTCAAACCCAGAAGTGTCATTGCTCCGCAAGGTATTGAAGGAAGTCAATTTGAACAAATGAGATTGTGGCGGAAGTGACGTTTTTTATCCCAGCAGGTGCTTCTACAGCCGGAACTGGCAGTGCCGCGTGGCGGCCCTGACCCATCTGTCGGCAGTCATGGCGCAACGCCTGGAGGCGGGGCGCCAAGGAGCGGATGCTGAGCCAGCCGCTCACTCGCAGCACCGAAAAACGAAAACATCATGCAAAGGGAAAGAGCTTTGACAAATGGCATTCGTCATGTGTTGTGGCGTTTTTGTGCTTTTTTGCTTTTGATTGTTTGTTTTTTCTAGTTTTCTAGTTTTCTTCCCCGGCGGAGTTCCTCGCTTCCCCCTTCCCCAAAGCATCCCTGCTAGTTCGTCTCCCCTGTCCAAAGCGCGCCCAAAAGCGAGGCCACGAATATTTGGCAACAAATGCCACCCCTGTGCCCTTGTAAGACAAGAACCTTGTTTCGCTGGGAGTTCCTTCCTCCCGCGTCCCTTCCAGAAGCATCGCTTGGTTTCTCTGGGCCTGCAGCATGTGGGAAATCAACCTTTTGGCTCCAAGCAAATCTGGCGGGTTCGGCATCCACCAGACAGCCAGATGGTGTCTCACCTAATGCCAAACCTTAATCACAAGACCTGGGTACGGGTTCGTCTCTTTTGGGATACCCTTCTTGTGTGGTGCTTTGAAAGAAAACCAAAAGACAAACCACTTTTTGTTGTCCGGGGGGCCGTAAATTAAGACACACTGTCCATATGTTGTAAACTTCACGGGCAAAACGACGCGAAGGCCACAGACAGCGCCAACATCGCAGAGCTGCTGGACGGCTGCATGCGCGCGGTGCACGAGGGTCTAGGCGACCAGAACGTCCGGGTCTACGCGGAGGTCCGGAGTCGAGGGTCCGTTTTTGAGTTGAAACAAATGTTGGCCAAAAGTACATTGTTTATTTTTGACAGTCCGTGTCAAAAACAAAAGATAAAGGGAATGAAATAGTAATAGCGTGCATTGATTTTATATTTTATTTTTTAAAAGTGTTCTTGCTATTTAGTTGCAGCTAATATTCGGTGATATATGTGGGTCGTGGGTGCGCGCCAAAGCCTGCATGAGCCACCATCAGAACACGGGATTTATGAAGGTTTAGGGGTTCCAGCCATCAATGGCTGTGGAATATCCGAGTCTTTGCGTGATTCTTCTAGGCAGACCATGTTTAATACCAGGTGTTGATTTTGACTCACATGGAGTGCTTGGCTGCACGCAGTGTTGCCAATTTCGGTCAAAGTGTGCTTTGCTTGGGAAGGACTTGGAGGGCTTACAAGGTTTTCAATCAAAATGCAGATTCAACATCTATCCGACATAGTTTCACCGTGGTTCATATGCTCCTGGCTTGCGGTCACTTTTCTGGGCAAGCATGTGCAAAGCATAGCAGCCTCACGCGAAGTATGGTAACACTTGCCAAGATCACTGGCATAGTGGCAACTCGGGGGTCCGCGGTTGCAACCGAGCGATTTCTGAGTTTGCATTTTGGGAACCCCAGTGGTTCAAGCATGTTTAAACCAAAGGTTGAATCGCCACGCTGCGAGCCTTCACCTCAGAGGCCTGCATGTCGGTGACGGCGATCGTGCCGGCCTTCTGCGGCACGGTGGACGGGCGCTTGCTGGTGGCCCATTTGGCGCCCTTGCTGCGCCAGCTGTGCGCGCGTATGGGGGACTCAAAGGAGGGGAGAGGGAAGGGGAGATTGAGGGATCCGCAAAGGTGAGGATCGAAACAAATTGAGGGAGACCTGTTTGGCAACGGCTCCAGTCCTTTTTGTTTGATGGTCAAAGAACCACCACCCAAAAGAGGGCTAACACCCGAAGGGGGGTGACTTGTGAGGCGCCTAGTGAAGCCGAAAGTGTCTATGATCATTGGAGGGGGGCTGACAACCGTACGATATTTGGAGGGATTCTAAACGGAACCCCAACATTGTTGAGGAGTTCCGTCATTTATCGGGACGCCCACAATATCTGATTGCTTGGGGAATATTGTTGAACGACCCCATTCCAATCACAAATGGATCCTCGTAGTGCGGACATTTCCAGATTCCCGACTGAGAACAAAGAAGGAGGGGCCAGTTTTTGGAGCCGAAAGAGGCAACCGCGGCAACCCCATGGAAGAAACGATCAACCAGCCAAGCGAGGAGGCGGTCCGGACCCAGACGACACAAGCCATCTTCCGGCTGATGAACCCCCCCACAGGGAACATCGTCAGCCCGGTGGCCATTGCCATGCTGCGGCTCGCTGACATGGCTTCGGCGGTCGGAACTTGTTGCATCACCCCAGTTGGGTGAAAGTACATGGCACAAATTCCCCCATGTTTCTTGTATCATCCCGCTTGCTTCTCGACAGAAAGGAGATCGTGCAATCTACTGTTGGATAGAGGGCGCATGTCTCATGGTGTGTTCCATTTTCCCGGGGGTTTGGATCAATTCCCCTATTAAGTTCCCCTGATGGTTTAGTTTAGACATTGTTTAAGCGACGTTTCCGCCAGGTGGTATTGCAAATGGGAATTCGGGGAACTACATCGACGACACCCGTGCTCAAGAATGGGGTGAAAGGGGTTGGGTGGGTTCAGTGCAACAGAAAACAAGTTGTCTTCCGGCAGCAAGCCGTGCTGCACTTCCGCGTCTGTCGAAGGACCGTAGAGCTTGCTTGAGAGGGGAGAACTCAAAGACAGCCGTACTGACAGTGACAGACAACATTGACAGGGGATCAAGTTGTGGTGGTCTATTTCCTATTGGTTTTGCAGGTGTACCGGCTTTTGGCGGTCTGCTATCGGTTTATTATGCTATCATGGTGAGCTGCTCCGCATGGTCTTCACACCCACAGTGAGGGGCAAAATGGCAAAGCCGCCTGTCAAGATTTGGCCTTGGCTTTGGCGGATTCCTCATGATTCCTTGGCTTCAAGAGGGATGCTGCAAGGTTTGTTCAGCGACCCGCTGCACCGTGTTGGCCGGAGCTGATTCAACTTTGGGACAATACGATTAAACTAAGAGCAAAGAACACGGCATACTTCTGTTTTCGCTGTTTTGGGCGCAGTCACACAATGGCTTGTTTAGGACAGATTCCTTCCGCGCATTGCCATCTATATACCCAAGTGCGCAAAATGAACATGGTGGACCTCCCAAAGTGGAGGTTGTTTGTTGCAAAGTGAGCCGCAAAAAGGGGTTTTCCTGATGTGAACCCAGAATGACAGAAAGACTGGTTGATAACAGAAGGGTGTCTCAATGACGCGCGGAATACATATATATATATATATACATTTATACATAGATACATATGGTACCCCCTAGATTAACCATCCCCAAGAGGCAGAAATCCAGGGTCCATGAGGAGGGGGGGTGCATGTATAATATATAGATATGTATATGTGTATATATATATATTCTCACAATTCAGGCAACGCATCCCCTGAAAGACGGCATGCCCAGGATCTTGCGGCACCTCACACCCATGAAGGAGGAGGACGCGGATTCCCCGATGGCCTCGGTGAGCAAGGGCGCCACGGGCAAGGGCGCCACCACAGGCAGGGGCAAAGCAACCCCCCAGCAGAGGTTGGGCGTTCCAATGTTTCATCAGCAGAACAGCAGCAGCAGAATAGCAGCAGAACAGCAGCAGCAGAACAGCAGCAGCAGAACAGCAGTCGGCGCTGTCGTCCTTTTATTGCATGAAGTCATCTTGTTCTTAATTGCTGATGCAATTGTGGCTCTCAAACGAGTTATAGTTTTGAGTATGCCGATATTTCATGCAAACGTAGAATGTGTTGTAGACTGGTTGATATTGCAACAATGGTTGGTGAACAGACTCCGCTTCCTAAAGCGAGCCAGTGGCACTGAGATGGATTTGAGCGCCACGGCTTACTAAAGCAAAGCTTGGGCCGTCGTGATGGGCTGAAGCGTGGACTTGCCTGGAGCCAACTCAACGTGTTCGACCCTTATCTTTGGAAACACCGGTCAGCTCACCGGCCAGCAGCCGCATGAATTTTGGAGGGGCATTGCATCATGGGCAATGGGGGATTTAAGCTGGTTCCCGGACTTCCGGGTTTGCAGATTGGCAAGCTCTTTTTTTTCTTGACGCGGTGAGGGTGCATGGATTGCACTTATTTTGGCAGCATTGCGGGCCTTTGGAGGCTGGCTTTGTCGCATCGGAGCGCTTAGAGATCTCTGCAAGGCCGGTGAGGTCGATTGGGGTTGGAACATGTGCAGGGTCCGACAAAAGGACATGTTCGACCACTTGCTTGCTAAGTCAGCGCACCCATGCTTGCTTGGCTAAATCGGCGTTTGTTAAGACACATCGCCAAGATGTCGGCATGTGCAAGTGGTCCTGACTGTTCCAGCTAGGCTTCATTCTTTTAAACAAGCTGACGTTGGCAAAGAACTTACCCTCTAACGTGGCGCCTGACGGTCCCTTCAGGAAATTGATCTTCCAGGTACCTCCCCACAGGCGCCATGTTGGTGAGGGGAAGGGTACCTGAGTTGCCAAACATGAAGAACTCGGCAGGTTTGATTCAACTCAGGCAGAAGTGTCGCTTTGTTTGGCAACGGTCAGACCAGTCCAAACTGCGGTTTGCCCCTCCAATGGGCGGCAGGGCCTTGGCGTGTCACCAAGCCCCAGAATCAGCGGCTCCCATTTCCCGAGGCCAACACGATTTCTGGAACTCTTGGCACTTGTTCCTGCCGAGAAATGGGAATGACCGATAAACATGGCAGTTTGTTGGTGTCACCCGTGGCAAATGTAAGATTATGTGCCGGTTTGAGCATTACCTGTGGCGACCTTCTTGAGTTTCCTTCAAGGGTGTGGTAATGTTTGAAGGAGACATTTGAGTAGCTTTGTAAATTTGTTCAATGGCACTGCCTTCCGCTACATTTCCTAGAGGGGGAACAGCCCGGGAGAACTACCCGCGAGGCTTTTCGGAGTCCCCTGTTGCCTGGCGCAAAGTGTTCTAGTGGCGCTTCGATCGAAGGAAAAGCAAGACCGACCCTCATCTTGGTAGGCGTCTGCATTAGCAGGGAGTTCAGTGAAGTGCAACCAGAGGGGCTCAAGCAACAACCAATTGTCTTTTTGGCACCCCTTCAACCTTTTCACCTTTTGGAACAGTACGCCTTGCCTACCCCTTGCCCGCTCATAAACCCCTTTCTCCACAGCCTGGTACTGTTAGTTGTAGATGAAGGCCAGCAAGGGACAATCGCAACCATGCACAGGTGCGGCCGCTTGATTTCTTCACCATCTGGGGCCCATTTGAATACCAGGTTTTGACGGTGAATCGGCAGGAGTACTCCAAGTCCATTGTGCAGCAGCCGGGCAGCACCAACCCCGGGGAGTGGCTGAGACTCGCCGACGGCCTCAAGCACTCAGATCCCTACGTGCGCCACGAGTCCGTGCGCCTCTACGCCCTGGTCTGCAAGATGCATTTGCCACGCGAAAGCAACTAGTTGCGTCATTGAGCTTGGCGTTTCCCGTTTGTTGGGCTGGGGGTCCCTTTGAATAGAACGGCTTGTCGTTTGCCTCACTTCCTGAGTTGGACCTTAAACTTTTTGGGAGAACCATTTTTGTGGCGAACAACAAGTCCGGACTTTTTGCTGAACCATCAACTCAGGAAGTGAGTTGCGGCCTTTTTGGGGTGAGGTTCTCCCTGACATGTCGTACGCAGGAAGCCGCTGGGCGACGAAGAGGCGCAGCGCCCGGCTCGGGAGATCTGGGTGGCCGCGCTGCCGAAGGATGTGCCGGGGAAGTCAGTGGCACAGGCCGGTTGAGGGTGGGGGGTGGTTGGGGGTGCGCTGAGTGAAGTCTCCATTCTCACTTCCTGACTTCATGCTTGCTCATCCCTGAAAGACAGGTAGTCATGTTTTCCATGTTTGCTTGCAAGTGTCGGGCTGCCATACTGACCCATAGGTGCCCTCTTGCGCAAGCGATGACACTGGTAAATGAACGAGGCATTCCAACAAAGGATTAGGTCCTTGCATTGTTGTTTTATTATATATATATATATATTCGAGAAGGAACCTGAGAAGAATCAAGCCAAGAAGGAGGCATCCCATCTGCAGTCAGGGGATCCAATGTTCCCCCCCCTCAGCAATCAACAGAACGTTGGAATCGTTGATTCACAACCTCGACGTGCAAAGCCCTTCTCCTGCGATCTTTTCGTTTCAACCGTCATGGATAGAAGACACATTTGAAGATGAACGCTGTCTTTGAACGCCCTCGCGTGAGGGTATGCATACCTGAAACCTGAAGCAATGCTTCCGGTTGTGCCTGGTAGACTCAGTCATTCGACCTTGACCCTTGGCCCCCAAGCTGAGCAACAACCACAGCTCGTGCCACAAATCAGGAAGGAGTTTCAAGGAAGTGAATACCAGAGGTCCCAAGTTGGCCGCATAGCCGTCTTTCCGCGCACGAATGACAAAGCCAAACGACATGTCCAAGGCATCCCTCATCCCCAGCACCTTCCCAACGAACTGTCCCTACATTCTTCCACACGCCCACAATGCCCCAACCCTCCCCGCATTTCTTACCTGCTCTGCAATTGCTTCAGACCCAAAAAAGCAAAAACAAGTCCAGTAGGGATACAGTAGATTCCCTTTGAAATGAACAGGGGAAAAGATAAAACCATCACTCACTTCCTGAGTGTATTGGCTAAATCAAGCACGTGTGTTTGTAATTAAGTAAACAATTAACTTGTTCTTTGGCTGTCCATGATATGGAAGAGCAGGGGACCGACTCCACTTTCCTGAGTTTGATCATCAGAAAAGCAGAGGCACCACCCATCTGAACTATTCTTTTGTTCGGGCATGTGCTCAACCAGTTCGAGAGGAAGCAAATGCGCACTGCCTCGATCGCCTTGATTTTGCGAGCTATACAGCTAGGAAATCCATGGCGCTTGCCGCCAAAGGGGCATTCGATCTAGTGGTCCATGCATTAGTTGTGGCCCAAAGCGTTTTGACCTCTGACCTTTGGCTTATCTGTTGTTGATCTCTCCAAAAGCCAAACGTCTTTTTTTGTCCCGCGAGTAGTTTGCATTGAGAACTTTATCAGAGTGAGGAGCAACACTCGTCGTGTTTCTACAGCACACCGTCGTTGGTGTGCTTGCTTGTTGTTTGCTGGCTTGCTGGCTTGTTTTCTTGCTCGCTCGCTCACTTGCTTCTTCCTTCCTGTTTTCCTTTCTTGCTTCCTTCCTTTCTTGCTTGCTTCCTTGCTTGCTTAATTGCTTTGCTTGCTTGCTTGCTTGCTTGCTTGCTTGCTTGCTTGCTTGCTTGCTTGCTTGCTTGCTTGCTTGCTTGCTTGCTTGCTTGCTTGCTTGCTTGCTTGCTTGCTTGCTTGCTTGCTTGCTTGCTTGCTTGCTTGCTTGCTTGCTTGCTTGCTTGCTTGCTTGCTTGCTTGCTTGCTTGCTTGCTTGCTTGCTTGCTTGCTTGCTTGCTTGCTTGCTTGCTTGCTTGCTTGCTTGCTTGCTTGCTTGCTTGCTTGCTTGCTTGCTTGCTTGCTTGCTTGCTTGCTTGCTTGCTTGCTTGCTTGCTTGCTTGCTTGCTTGCTTGCTTGCTTGCTTGCTTGCTTGCTTGCTTGCTTGCTTGCTTGCTTGCTTGCTTGCTTGCTTGCTTGCTTGCTTGCTTGCTCCTCCTTTCCTCCTTTCCTCCTTTCCTCCTTTCCTTTTCCTTTCTTTCTTTCTTTCTTTCTTGCTTTCTGTCTTTCTTTCTTTCTTTCTTTCTTTCTTTCTTTCTTCCCCCCCTTATGCTTTGTTTCGTTCTTTGACTCTTTCTTTCTGTGGTTCCTTGGTGTCTCTTCCACCCTGATGTTTCCCGTGGGAGGGCATGTGACGTTGAGGTCCGAAAGTATTTGAAGCTTCCAGACACCGGCGCTGCTCCCAGCTGCTCGGACTTTGACTCGACCTGGAATCATCAAGTCCAGACCAAGCCACCAACTGGAGGGAAGCTGCCAAAAAAGGGTGTTTGTGTTTGCTACCTGTTGAGAGTGGGTGGTGTCAAAACTTGTGGAGCCCCACATCAGGCTGTTTCCTATTTAGTTTCCATTTTGAATCGACCAAACGCCGATTCGCCAAGAACAAACCACCCAGTTGTGCAAGGTGGCCCGACTTGTCGTTGGCTGGTAAGGAGCCGGTGACTCTGAGGCTTGGAGCGGCAGAAGAGTCTGAGCACGGCGGCGGCGCCGTGGCAGGTGCCGCCTCAGCTGGCCACGTGGGCGGGTTGCCCCCTAGAGGCGCTCGCAGCGCTGTGCGCGCCGCAGGCGGGTGATGAGAAGGCGGGGGCGTTTTGGAAGAAATCGGCGGGGGCAAAATCTCGGTGGCTTCCAGGAACTTCTGTGATACGTTTGGGAATCTCCCCCTTATGTCCTGGAAGGTTAGTCTTTGAGAAGCCCGTTTTGTTGTATCGCAGAACTGGATTCCATTTCCCACAACCCTGAATCGGCGTGCCTAGTTTTGACATCGCTTCGCTGCAAAGACACATCCGCAACTATCACTACAGGGGGCATCGGGCACATGACCCATTGCCAAGGAAGTTAGCAGAAAATTCAATGCCAGTTTGAGCCACTTGCGGAAGACCCGTGTTTGCGTGTTTCGGACGCTGCAAGGCTGTGATTGCGGCCTTGAAAGCCTTAGGCAAGGGCAAGGAGGCCGACAAGACTGACAAGGCACGCGATTTTGGTGTGCTCACCGATGCCGGTGGGGTCCGTTCACCTTCAGGTAGCTTTGGCAACGGAAAGGAAAGGGGCCCTACTTGCCGCAACCTACGCCTGGCTTCAGAAATGGTAAATTAGCAAAGTCACTAGCCCTCACCAGAAAAGGCATCGCAGTTGTGAAGAAAATGTAGGTAAACCTATGGGCTGCCTTGTGCATGGCTGTGAAGGCCACTTTGATTGAAACCAATAAATCCTCCTCTTTAAGTGATGCAGTCTGATTTGGCAACTAGCGAGCTCACCTCGAAATGTAAAGCGAGCTCACCCATGAAGGCCCCATCACTTGTTTGAGTCATCGGGAAGGCCCGCTTTGTCCAACTGTGGTATCACAGAACTGGTGATTTCTCACAACGGAAAGGACCGACGTCTTTTTGGAACCCACTTCAAGAGCTTCCAAGCCTGAAGCCGTTGGTCACTTGGCCCACGGTCTCGGCCGTTTAGATGCGCTTCCTTCGGGGATGTTTAAATGGGAAACATGGCAAACACAAAACGGCCCCGTGCTGTTGTCGATTCCTCACGAAATCCGGGTGCACCTAGTTCTCGGGAACCCAGAATTTGCGGACAGGGCCACTCTCCCCCCACCCCACCCAAAAACAATCCCCTCGCTTATTGGCGGGGACCAGGCAACCCCTCAGGGCCGAGCACCCTGGGCTTATGTGATCCTTGCCCGTCAAACCTCAAATGGCTCAAAAGACCTTGGGCCAAGGATCAAAATGAAGAGCCTGGGACAGGGAAACGGAAGGGCACCCAAGGTAACAATACCATCGAATATCCATCCGATGCTCGTGACGACCTTACAAAGCAACACACCCCTACGAGGCTATGTATTGTGCGTTTTGTTGTACAGTTTTGAAGAACAGTTTTCTTTTTCCTTTTTTTTCAGCTGCTCTTTGCACACCAGTCTTGCGGTGGAGTCGAGAGTGTTTACCATTTCATGTTTTCAGGTTGGTGAATGCTGATTCACCCATTGGATTTTTGCAAGGGCGAAGGCTGCGGGTTTTGGGAATGAACATAGATGGATGTGGTTTTTGTTTCGGTTCATTTGCCAGTGGAGCGAGTCTTTTTCTTCAAAATGCCAATCATTCTACTGGCCAACATGTTGCACCAACTGGTTTATCCCAGTATTCAGCTCGTGCGTCCTCCATCCCTGCTTCGGTTTTGGTCCAGTCGGCTTGGGCCTGGGCTTCAAAAATAGGGGCACCTGGCAGCAGGGGTGATTTTCTTTTGGTTTTTCTTTTGGTTTTTCTTTTGGTTTTCCTTTTGGTTTCCAGCCCAAGACGGGTACCCTACCCGTTTCGGTCACCGCAGGCGAGCTGTGAGGAGGCCTTCTCAGGCATCTGCCGGGCCATCCAACAGGCCCTGGCCTACCCCACTGGCAACGATCGCTTTGCGCCTTCGGCGAATCGCGGAGCGGAGCGGAGTGGGAGTGGGAGGGGGAGGGGTTGCCCCAAAGCCAAGAGTCGACCTTTTAGTCTCCCCCAAGTAAAAGCCCAAACAGGGGGCCCTAAACAAAAACGAGCCACACCAGAGTTGGTGGGCTCGAGTTCAAGGGAAGACCAAGTTGGCAAAGATCGTTCAGTGGATTCCGGGCCCCGATTCCGGCCCAAAAGATCGCTTCTTTTCGTTGATCATTGGATGACTGGCTTGTTTCCGTTGGGTTTACTTTCCCGCACCATCCTAAAGGTTTTTAATTTAGGACACAGAAAGTTTGTTTGTTCACCTGTTCATTCAGGTCCATGATCGGGTTCATGTCCAGACATGGACCCCCAAGGGTCCGTCAGAGTCCGCATTGAGGATCTCCTTGTGGAATGCCGCTTGCCCCCTTGACTGCTCAACGACCACCCGATGGTTGATGGATAGCCCTTGAAGAAATGCGAGTGTTCCTGCGTGTTCAAAGGCTGAAGAACTCGCAATATGCGAACCACTGGTATGAATCCCTGTCTTGTTGCTTTGTTTACCAAGTCTTTGGCTGGATGAAGACCTATGAACCCCAGGCGCACGAGTCCACCCATCTATTGCGGCTCAATTGCTGGCCAGGGGCTCATAGGATGCAGCATTTGAGCTGAGATTCGAAGCAGTCGAAGAACGCTTGGTTGCCAGAAAAAAAAAAGCGGGTTCCCCTTGGTTGCAAGTTTTGTGAGCCTCCGCTTCCACCTTTGGGTTTTTTGAGGCCCAGAGTCTCTGTAGTCGGGCGTCGCTTGCTTCCAGTCGCATGTTGCCTTGTGCTTTGAATTTGGCCCAAGACTTTCCAGGGCAAAAGTACGTAGTTTTAGCATCGTTGCGTTTGGCAGCGATGGGCGGTGCTGCTAGTGCTTATCACACAGCAGGCAATGGAATGGGGCATGCCGGGCAACTTGGGCGTGCGAAGCTGGATTTCACGAGGGCTCCGAGGTATCCACCCCCAGTAGCCACGTCTCTCTGGCTAGCCTCGCGACCAAAATCCCCAAAGGCGCATGCAAAGAGGAGCGAGTGGTGGCGTACAATGCCGAAGAATGGCAAGCACGCTTCGGCAGCCAATGAGATGTGCACCTCCACCAGCACATCGTTTTGCACGTATCGCAAACAGAGCAGGAGAACTTAGTGATCCATGCAGCCAGCTCAAGTGGGAATCCAGGGAAGTCAGCAGCTTCCGAGGCACTTATCAATTCCGTTTGGGGCAATTGTCACAACTGGACTGCATAGGTTTTGTTGCAAGAGTGTCTTGTCGGACCGTGGCGAAACATAGGTTTGTGGCTCCGTCCAGTTGCCTTGAAGCTGCTGAAACCCGGTTCCATTGAACCAAGGGAGCGTGGATCAATGCAAATGTGCTCCAATCGGGCTGCCTCCGAGATACCTTGCCAGCTTCTTATGCTGCTAGACAGCATAGCACACTCAGTCAGACAGTCTGGCAAACTGCCTGTGTCACATGAGGGTGGTGTTTGGTCGAAACCACACCACTGGGCTCGAAACACAATCGTTTGCGTTTGTCCAGTTCAACGTCATACCCAAGTGGATCTGTCTCAAAGGTCCTTGTTTTAGTTTCGAGCCCAAATGGCCCACGTTGAGAATGGCACAGGGTTGAAGCCGGTTTGTGCTTAAGCTTGGCATAGCCGCCCTGCGGGGACTTTACCAGGACGTGTTACCTGCATGCAGCAACATTGTGGCAACAGTGTCAGGATTCACATGTTTGGGAACCAACTGGTCTTGCAGCGCGGTTCCGTTGTTCCGTGCACGCAGCAACAAGACAATTTGAACGTTCTGCCCTAGGAACACATGCTCTCAGGCTCTGCTGAGATAGACTTCGTACCCAGAGCAGGCTGCCATGCTGTCAGCACAAGTCAAGGCATCTTCCTGATGTAGGATGAAGCAATGGACAGTTGGATGCTCGTGTTTTCCATCAGCAGAACGTGCACGTCGGGACGTCAATTTTGAGGGAATTCAAGAGACATCCACCCGTCCTGAGGTTCCGCCAGGCCTCGTTTCGCCACACAGCCATATGTTTGGTGCCAAATGGCTATGCTTGGGTGAAGGATGCTTAGTTACCTCTTTGGGAAGAGGGATCTACATGGGTGAGCTCTGATATTTTGTGATCCTTTTGGATGGCTTGTAAAGGGAAGCAAAATGGAAAGCCAACCTTTGGTCCTCCTTTCTGGAGCCCAAGGCTACGTAACATCAAACAGACCTTATGAGCGGTCTAACTTTCTCTTCCCCAAAACGGAACACAATGCATTGAACCAGGGCCTCGCGGACGATTTCGCATAACCGGACAGCAAACCGAATTCGCGGCCAGCATGGATCAAGCCGAAAATGCTGGCGCATGGCCCCAATCGGGCTGCCTCCGAGACACTTTTCCAGCGCTATGTTGCTATGGACAACATAATGTTGACCCAGGATTAATAAACCCGTCCCATTAGGGGGGTGTTCCCTCCAAAAGTGGTCTGAATCCCCACTAAAAGGGGTCACCCCCCTATTAATCAACCACGGGTTTATCAATCCGGGGTTAACATTAGCGCTCAGTCAGACAGTCTGGCAAACAGCACATGGTGTGTGTCTGTGTGTTGGTCCAGTTCAAAGTCATACCCAAGTGGATTTGTTTCAATCATGTCTTCATTGTGAGCCCCCATGGCCCACGGCCACACATGGGGATGTGTCCAAAGTCACAACCATTTTGGGGCTGTATTTTTATGGGGGAAGCTTGGTGTTCACAGGAAGCCCATAGGAAACCAGCGCGGGTCCTCCTAACTTCAAACTTTCTCAGTTGTTTTTTCCCGAAAGCATCGCGAAGGGTTCTTCCGTGCGGAGCCCTTGGACAAGTTACACAGAGCCAAGTTGCACAGAGCCGAGTTGCACAGAGCCAAGTTACATAGAGCCAAGTTACATAGAGCCAAGTTACATAGAGCCAAGTTACATAGAGCCGAGTTACATAGAGCCAAGTTACATAGAGCCAAGTTACATAGAGCCAAGTTACATAGAGCCAAGTTAGAGCCAAGTTACATAGAGCCAAGTTACATAGAGCCAAGTTACATAGAGCCAAGTTACATAGAGCCAAGTTACATAGAGCCAAGTTACATAGAGCCAAGTTACATAGAGCCAAGTTACATAGAGCCAAGAGCCAAGTTACATAGAGCCAAGTTACATAGAGCCAAGTTACATAGAGCCAAGTTACATAGAGCCAAGTTACATAGAGCCAAGTTACATAGAGCCAAGTTACATAGAGCCAAGTTACATAGAGCCAAGTTACATAGAGCCAAGTTACATAGAGCCAAGTTACATAGAGCCAAGTTACATAGAGCCAAGTTACATAGAGCCAAGTTACATAGAGCCAAGTTACATAGAGCCAAGTTACATAGAGCCAAGTTGCATAGAGCCAAGTGGCACAGAGCCAAGTGACACAGAGCCAGGTGGCACAGAGCCAAGGTTACGTAGAGCTTGCGTAGAGCTTCGGCGTTAGCAGCTATGTATGTTAGTTTAGGTTTCTAAGGCGCCGGGGCGGGAGTTTGATCGTCGCTCGGGATTGCGACCCTCTGCGGAGATTCGCGTGGTCGAGGTAAAAAAACTGAGGCCGTTTTACGATTTCTGCGGTGCGCGCGCGACCCTCTGCGGAGATTCGCGTGGTCGAGGTTAAAAAACTGAGACTTTTTACGATTTTTAACATGCGCGCGCGACCCTCTGCGGAGATGCGCGTGGTCGAGGTTCAAAAACTGAGTCTGAGGACTTTTTACGATTTCTGCAAGCTGCGCGCGACCCTCTGCGGAGATTCGCGTGGTCGAGGTTCAAAAACTGAGGACTTTTTACGATTTCTGCAAGCCGCGCGCGACCCTCTGCGGAGATTCGCGTGGTCGAGGTTCAAAAACTGAGGACTTTTTACGATTTCTGCAAGCCGCGCGCGACCCTCTGCGGAAATCGTGCGCGTCGAAGCGCTCTCGCTGTGGCGCCGTGCAATTTTCTTGCTCGCGAAACGGCCTTTGGAAGTTGTCTCGTGACTTGCGCGCCTGCTTTCGCAACCCCGCGGTCGCGGGTTCGATTCCCCCTCGGTCCGCGGCAGCTCCGGCTTGAAAATCGCAGCTTGTAAGTACAAACGTAGTACGCGGAGCATGCTCCTGAGCGTGCTCCTGCAGCTCCGGCTGGAAAATTGCAACTTTTAAGTACAGACGTAGTATGCGGAGCGTGGTCCCGAAGCTCAGGCTGGAAAATCGCAGCTTTTGAGTACAAACGTAGTACGCGGAGCACACCCCCACAGCTCCGGCTTGAAAATCGCAACTTTTAAGTAAGAACGTAGTACGCGGAGCACACCCCCGCAGCTCCGGCTGGAAAATCGCAACTTTTAAGTACAAAAATAGTACGCAAAGTACATTCCCACAGCTCCGGCAGCACTTGCGCAGAGCAACTTGCGCAGAGTCACTTGCGCAGAGCAACTTGCGCAGAGCAACTTGCACAGAGCAATTGCACAAAGCACTTGCGCAGAGCAACTTGCACAGACCAACTTGCACAGAGCACATGCGCAAAGCGCTTGCACGGAGCAACTGGCGCAGAGCACTTGCGCAGAGCAACTTGCACTTCACTTGCACAGAGCACATGCGCAAAGCGCTTGCACGGAGCAACTGGCGCAGAGCAACTTGCACAGACCAACTTGCTCAGAGCACTTGCGCAGAGCAACTTGCACAGAGCACTTGCGTGCAGCAGCTTGCAGAGAGCAACTTGCGCGCAGCAGCCCGGAACAATGCAGCTTGCGCAGACCACTTTCGTGAGAAATCGCGCGGCACAGTTCGAGAGGAAAGTAGGATGATGAGATGGAGCTCTCATGTGACCATACACACTGAGGGATGAGCACCTGTGGAAAAATGCTTTCGGGCCAATCGTCCTCTAGTTGAGGAATGACACCGCCTTGCAAGGCATGCCCCCTTGCTGCGTTCCTGTTCCCTCCGAGATTTTTTTAGTTTTTGCCTGCCTCGCAAGCAGGATTCCCGGCTCTTGCAGCGAGGCGCCGTTGTTGCAATTCTGCGCACGCAACAACCAGACACAATGATTTGGGCAGCGCGCAACGTTGTGCCTCAGAAAAGCATGCCGCCTCTAAGATTCTGAGATAGTGCCCTGGGCCTGCGACAAGTACATGAGCCCGCCTGTGCACAGGTGCAATTCGCTGATCCGTCGTACTGTCCCAGGGTAATGGGCTATGTCAGGAGTTTACATTCCTCTCAAGCTCTCCTGAGATAGAACCCGAACCCTGAGAGGGAGCGAGTACAGGCTGCCATGCTCAATATGGCCGTGGCTCAACACCAAGGGTTTCATTTTAGGGTAGGTGCACCACCCATTTTATTCTATTTTAGTGGGGATTGGGATGTTCACTGAGGGTACGGAATCTTGACCCATAGCCATATGTGTCAGCACATGTTGCGTCGCTTGTGATCTTTCCTGACGGAAGTGAGAACCATAGGCCACCCCTAAAAATGAAATTGAACAGTCGGCTTCTCGTGTCTTCGTTTGTAAGGAAGCAAAATGTGCATGGACGTCAATTTTGAGAAAATTCAAGAGACGTCCACCCGTCTTGAGGTTCCGCCAGGCCTCGTTTCGCCACAGCCATATGTTTGGTGCCAAATGGCTATGCCTGGGTGAAGGATGCTTAGTTACCTCTTTGGGAAGAGGGATCTACATGGGTGAGCTCTGATATTTTGTGATCCTTTTGGATGGCTTGTAAAGGGAAGCAAAATAGAAAGCCAACCTTTGGTCCTCCTTTCTGGAGCCCAAGGCTACGTAACATCAAACAGACCTTATGAGCGGTCTAACTTTCTCTTCAGGCCTTTTAGGCAAGTAATTACGGCAATGCAAGAAGAGTTTGGGTGTGACGCCAATATGATCCGCAGCGTGGCAACCATGCAAGTATTGCCAAGCTGACTCGTTTTTTGCCTCGCAAGCTGAGTACTTTTCAGTGCTGCAGTTGCAGTTGGACGCAGCAGGTGGCTGACTTGGACGTGTTGACGGCATGCAGCAACCAACAGTTTTGCTACAAAGTCAGGATTCACATGTTTAGGAACCAACTGCTCTTGCAGCGTAGTTCATCCGTCGTACTGTCCCATGGTAATGGGCTATGTCAGGAGTTTACGGCTCAACACCAAGGGTTTCATTTTAGGGTAGGTGCACCACCCATTTTAGTCTATTTGGGATGTTCACTGAAGGTACGGAATCTTGACCCATAGCCATATGTGTCAGCACATGTTGCGTCGCTTGTGATCTTTCCTGACGGAAGTGAGAACCATAGGCCACCCCTAAGAATGAAATTGACAGTCGGCTTCTCGTGTCTTTGTAAGGAAGCAAAATGTGCATGTGGGGACGTCAATTCTGAGGGAATTCAAGAGACGGTTCCGCCTCGTTTCGCCACACAGCCATATGTTTGGTGCCAAAGGTGAAGGATGCTTAGTTACCTCTTTGGGAGGAGGGATCTACATGGGTGAGCTCTGATATTTTGTGATCCTTTTGGATGGCTTGCAAAGGGAAGCAAAATGGAAAGCCAACCTTTGGTCCTCCTTTCTGGAGCCCAAGGCTACGTAACATCAAACAGACCTTATGCGCGGTCTAACTTTCTCTTCAGGCCTTTTAGGCAAGTAATTACGGCAATGCAAGAAGAGTTTGGGTGTGACGCCAATATTATCCGCATCGTGGCAACCATGCAAGTATTGCCAAGCTGACTCGTTTTTTGCCTCGCAAGCTGAGTACTTTTCAGTGCTGCAGTTGCAGTTGGACGCAGCAGGTGGCTGACTTGGACGTGTTGACGGCACGCAGCAACCAACAGTTTTGCTACAAAGTCAGGATTCACATGTTTAGGAACCAACTGCTCTTGCAGCGTAGTTCATCCGTCGTACTGTCCCATGGTAATGGGCTATGTCAGGAGTTTACATTCCTCTCAAGCTCTCCTGAGATAGAACCCGAACCCTGAGAGGGAGCGAGTACAGGCTGCCATGCTCAGCTCAACACCAAGGGTTTCATTTTAGGGCAGGTGCACCACCCAGTTTAGTCTATTTTAGTGGGGATTGGTATGTTTACTGAGGGAACGGAATCTTGACCCATAGCCATATGTGTCAGCACATGTTGCGTCGCTTGTGATCTTTCCTGACGGAAGTGAGAACCATAGGCCACCCCTAAAAATGAAATTGACAGTCGGCTTCTAGTGTCTTTGTAAGGAAGCAAAATGTGCGTGTGGGGACGTCAATTTTGAGGGAATTCAAGAGACGTCCGCCCGTCCTGAGGTTCCGCCTCGTTTCGCCACACAGCCATATGTTTGGTGCCAAATGGCTATGCCTGGGTGAAGGATGCTTAGTTACCTCTTTGGGAAGAGGGATCTACATGGGTGAGCTCTGATATTTTGTGATCCTTTTGGATGGCTTGTAAAGGGAAGCAAAATAGAAAGCCAACCTTTGGTCCTCCTTTCTGGAGCCCAAGGCTACGTAACATCAAACAGACCTTATGAGCGGTCTAACTTTCTCTTCAGGCCTTTTAGGCAAGTAATTATGGCAATGCAAGAAGAGTTTGGGTGTGACGCCAATATGATCCGCAGCGTGGCAACCATGCAAGTATTGCCAAGCTGACTCGTTTTTTTGCCTCGCAAGCTGAGTACTTTTCAGTGCTGCAGTTGCAGTTGGACGCAGCAGGTGGCTGACTTGGACGTGTTGACGGCATGCAGCAACCAACAGTGTTGCTACAAAGTCAGGATTCAGATGTTTAGGAACCAACTTCTCTTGCAGCGTAGTTCCGTTGTCGCAGTGCCGTGCACGCAGCAACAAGACAATTTGAGTGTTCTGCCTCGGGAAAACATGCCGCCTCTGAAATTCTGAGATAGCGCCCTGGGCCTGTGACAAGTACATGAGCCCGATCGTGGTGCAAGTCGCTGACCCGTCGTACTGTCCCATGGTGCTATTTCAAGTTATTTCCCTCCCTCCTCAATTGTTGGTCTCGCCTTCGAAGGGTGCCCTCAACAAAACGAGCCACACCAGAGTTGGGGGGTTCGATTTGGGAAGACCACGTAAGGCGGGGTCATTCAATGGATTCCAGACTCCGACCCCGGCGGCCCCAAAGTCTGGCTTGCTTCCGTTAGGTCTACTTTCGCGAACCATTGTAAAGGTTCTTAGTTTTGGACACCCCCAGGTTCGTTGGTTCACGTGTTCATTCAGTTGTGTCCAGGGATGGACCCCTGTTAGGCCTTTACGGGTATTCAGTCCACAGGCGTATCGCAAGGAAGCCAGTCCGCATGAAGGTTGATGCATTACATGCTCCGGATGGCCATCAGGCCCAAGGGTTCGAGTCAACAGGATAAAAGACGTCAGGTTGCCGCAACTCGTGATGTTGGTTTGAGTTCGGCATCAACATTGGTAGCGGAGCCGAAGATCGAGGCCTCGTTGCGGTACTTCGGCATCTGCAGGTGGCGGGAGGCTGCGTGCCAATGTTCGATGGGGAAGCCAAGGACGAGAAGCTTGGCTTGGGGGCACGATCCTACCAGATGCAGGCGTGGCTGCAGTGCACAAGGCTGCCGGAACAGCGGGCGCTTCCTTGTATTCTGCGCTGGGAGGACGGGCTTGGAGCGGAGGAGCTGAACCTGGACCGGCTGGCAACAGTCGAGGGCGTGGAGTACAGAGTGGATCCGGACTCGGTTCCTCGACCTGCAGCTCAGCAAGGTTGGCAGAGTCATGACCGAGTTGCTTCGGAAGTTCAAGCGCCTGGATAAGATGGGCATCTCGGAGAGTGATGAGATGGCTTTGCTCTCATCCGTGAAGAACCAGTTCGACTACGGGCTGTTACAACGAGCTGCTCTACTGCAAGATCGGACTTGGCGACGGCACAGGAGCCTTCTGGAGTCAGGCCACGGAACAATCCTGGCCGGTTTGGCCGGAGACGTGAACGCCTCCAGACGGCGTGGATGGCGGAGAACGAGCACTGGGAAGCCTGCACCGTGGGATCAGGCAGCTTTCCTCGACGGAGTACCAGCTGGCAGGAGCCTGCACTTAGCGCTGTATCCCATCGAGAAGCCAAGGATGTCACGAGAATGGAGGTGGACGCGACGTTCCCCATCAATGAGTGGAGCTTCGGCGACTTCAATTATGTGGGAAGCCACTACGACGTGACGAGCAAGGCACGACCACCACCCAGCGGGACTATATGTCGATGAGCGGCTGCAGGAGCTGAACTTCGACAAGAGTGCCGATGACGAGCTGGAGATCGATGGAGAGCTGAAGGCGGACAACCGGACAATCGCGGGCTGTGGGCTCACCCGTCGCGTCCGGACCTCCAGATGCGCTTGGCGAAGGCTCAACGTCACTAGAACGCACCACGCATCAAGTGCTTGAGAAAAGAAGAAGCACCAATGCGCTGGTGGACCAGGCCGGCAAGTTTGAAAGCGAGGGCATCACGCTGAGAAGGATCCAGCACGGACGGGAGATCCTGGTGGCCTGCCAGGACGAACAAGGCGGGCGGCCCGACTTGGATGAGCAAGGCTTGCAAGCGGACCTGCCGCTCTACGTTTGCCGGGAAGACCATGGCGTGCTGCGAGGCGTCTGAGCACGCTCTTCTTGCGGGACATGTGGAACAGTTTCGGAGACACGGAGAAGCCACTCTCCCTGCGCGCTTGCCGCTGCACTGGGTCCCGACGGAATGGCAGATGAGCGACGTCCCTTACCAAGCTGATGTGCCCCAGACAATGGTGGAAGCTGATGGACGAGGGCGCGTTCAAAATCCCCTGGCGCTTCAACAGCAAGTGAAGGGAAAGGCGGCGCCAAGCCAGTAGAAAATTCAGAGGAGTATGTAGGCATTAAGGTTCACGCATTACATGCCCCAGATGGCCGTCAGGCCTGAGGGTTCGAGTCAATAGGAGAAAAGGCGTCAGGTTGCTGCAACTCGTGATGTGGGCTTGAGTTTGGCATCAACACCTGTTTGTTCCTTTGTTTGCCAAGTCTTTGGCTGGATGAAGCCCATTATTCTGACTCAATGGCCACGGGCTCATAGGTACAGCGAGCCTTTGAGCTGAGATTGTGCGAGGGTCACCTGTTTGGAAGGGTTTCCCTGTTCGCATGCAAGTCATGTTGTGAGCCTCCGTCTCCACGTTCGGGTGTTAAGGCCCAGCGTCTCTTCACTCCGGCGTTGCTTGCTTCCAGTCGCATTTTGTTTTTGCCTTGTGTTGTGAAGTGCTTTGGCCCAAGACGTTCCAGGGCGAGAGCACGCAGCGCTGTGTTTGGCAGCGATGGGCAGTGCTGCTAGCGCTTACTACGCAGCAAGCAATGGAACGGGGCATGCCGGGCAACTTGGACGTGCGAAGCTGGAATTTCAGGAGGACTCCGAGGTACCCACCTCCAGTAGCCACGTCTCGCTGGCGAGCCTCGCGACCAGAATCCCCAAAGGCGCTGCATGCAAAGAGGAGCGCGCGGTGGCGTACAATGCCGAAGAATGGCAAGCACGCTTCGGCGGCCAATGAGATGCGCACCTTCACCAGCATATCATGTTGCACGTATGGCAAACAGCGCAGGAGAACTTAGTGATCCATGCATGGAAGTCATCATCTTCCGAGGCCGTTGATTGTGCATTGCACCTATCGATTCGTTTGGGGGGCAATTGGCATATCTGGACTGCATAGGTTTTGTTGCAAGAATGTCTTGTTGGACCGAAGTGGCTAAACAATGCTAAGCACAGGTTTGTGGCTCAGGCGATCAGTTGCCTGCAAGCAGCCCAAACCGGATTCCATTGAACGAAGGCGAGTTCGGGGCTAAATGGCCCCGTTGCCAACAAGATACCTTGCCAACGTCATGTTGCTACACAACTTGGTGTACTTACTCAGTCCGGCAAACTGCCTGAGACATCTGGTTTGTGTTTGTCCAGTTATGTCCAGTTCAAAGTCATCCCCAAGTGGCTCCGACACAAAGGTCGTGTTTTAACTTTGAGCTACACTGGCCAAAGGCCAGAGTGCCACAGGCTAGCCGGTTGCTCGAGCTTGGCTTAGCCGCCCTACGGGGATGTTTCCTGCGGACCCCCAACTGGGGTGTATTTTTATTGGGAAAGGCGTTTTTGGTCGGTGTTCAAAGGAAGCCCATAGGAAACCAGCCAGGGCCTCAAATTCAATCAGTCATTGGTTTCCTTTGGGCTTCAAACACCATCCACAAGGTTTCCTTGGTTTGCTTTACTGGCAGCGCGTGCATTTGAACACTCTCCCGGAAAACATGCAGTCCCAGAAGTTCTGAGATAGTGCCGCGTGGCAAGTACACGAGCCCGATTTGTGTACAGGTGCAATTCGCGGACGTGCTTTCTCAGGATGGTGCTATTTCAGACAACTCCATTCCTCTCAGGTCTCCTGAACCCGAACCCTGGGAGGGAGCCAGTACGTGCTGCCATGCTGAATATGTGTCGGCACATATTGCGTCAGTCGCTTGTGATCTTTGCAGATGGAAGTGAACCATAGGCCGCTAGGATGATGGACAGTTGGCTTCTCGTGTCTTCGTTTGTGAGCAAGCAAAGGACATGCACCCATTTCGGGGGGTTCCCTCATGCCACACAGCCCTTCTGGTGCCAAAGGTTAGGCTTTGAGTGAAGAATGGCTTAGCTGCTTTTTGGGAAGGATGCTGGATCTACATGAGTGACCTGTTCCATCTCACGCCCCTTTTGGATGGTTCGCAAAGGGAAGCCACAAAAAAGGCAAATTTCAAAGCCAAGACCTTGTGACCAGTCCGGCAGCCATTGGGTACGGGTTCGAGAACTTATCTTTTTCTCGGTCAAGTAAGGCAAGCAAGGCAAGTAAGGCAAGTATGGCAAGTGATCCAAACGGGAACAAATGCGTTTGCATAGCTTGTGGCGAGCTCATGTCGGGGTAAAACAAGCTCACCATGATAAAGATCCGTTACTTGGGACCCCTTGCTTCAGGCTTTGGACATATAAACTTGCAGAACGCGTTGAACCAAGAGCTCATTGTAGTGTTTCAGCGCTTCAACCACAAACCAAAGCTTCATGCGGTCGTAACTGAGTGGATCCTTCGCTGCATTGGTCGCACGCGGGCCCGTGTGAAAAGAAGCCCGTGTGAAAAGAAGCAGCTGCTCAAAGCGTCCTTACCTGACAGTTTGTGACCCAATTTATCGCATTTGCCAATTTAGGGACTTGTTCAGGAGGAACCACATTGTTTTCCTCTTAGGCCCTTGGTTCCAACATCTTGCTGTTGCTATTGCGAATGACCAACTGAGGGGGTGATGTGTAAAAGTGGCAATGAAAGACATGTGCTCGCCGGATCAGGGGAAGAAACTGGGCCTCGGGCGCGCAGCCTTTCACGCAACTTCTGCCTTAACCCGAACCCTGATAAGAAGCTTTGCCCATTATCCTGTGAATTGAGCCAGTCGAGAACCCCCCCCCTCCCAGGCGAGGCCAGGTCTTTCAACGAGCTTCTTTGAATGAACCGAGGAGGGATTCAATGAGCATGTCCCTTTGGTCATAATCTGGTTGTCAGTCGTTTGAGAATTTCCAAGCATAGGAAATCCCCAAAGCACGGTTGGCTTGCTATTGGTTTCCCTTCAACCACCACCTCAAATTTGGCTAGTCACAAGTTGATGCCGTTCACTAGGGTGCCCTTTGCAAATTGCTACATGGCCCAAGCAGATTGGACGTAAGGCACCCTTGGGCATGACTGTTTGTTTTTTAGGGTACCCCCTTTTTGGCGTTGTTTTTTTGGGAAACCAAAAGGACTGGCGAAATCCATTTGGGGGGTTCCCCGAAAAATGAGAGACACATTCGGACCCGTACCGTAGGTCTTCCTCACTTCTGTGGAGCTGTGCCAGAGTGCGGTGCAGCAACTGGGCCCCTCCCTCTCGGGTCTCGACCTGAACATGGCCTTGGCCAAGGTCTTTCCCACTCTCATGGCCGCTCGGCGACGTGCGTGGGTATGGGTCAAAATGAGTCACCACCAGAAAACCTGGACCGCTGGTTTTAGTCCTTGGTTCCATTTACCAGGGCAAGCCATTTTGGGGTTGCCCTATTTTTGAGCCACACCCAAGTGGCGTTGAGTTGGATTGAACATCGGATGGGTTTTCGGGCTTGTGTTTGTTTGAGTTGGAATTTCGGGGTGTAACCCGGAAGCTAAAGGGCAACCACCCATGGGTTGCTCCTTGGAGTGCCTCTGCTTTCCTAGGCAAGGCACACCCTCCCATCATTCCTCCCAGCCGAGCCAAAGCAACCCCAAGAATCCCTGAGCCCCAAGCAACCCTGAACCAGGAACCAACACTAACCGAAGCAACGACAAACCCCAAGTCATAGGGATCATCTGCAGCCCCTGCTTTGCAAACTCCGCGCGCCTTGCAAGGAGCGCACAGCGATGTCCAGCGACGTGAAGGTGGGGGTGTCCTCGGACAAGTTGGTACAGCAGCTGGCCAAGCACCCCAAGGCCGGGAGTTTCCGAAAATGACCAAGCCATTGGTAAAAGCTCTTGGGCCTTGGGTGTTTTCCTTTGCTAGCCGGATTTCTTTCCAAAGCCATCAGCCTCTGAAATTTGGGTTTTCTACGGACCCATGAAGGTGCTATGTTGGGCGTCCATTTCTTTTTTCAGGTAACGACTGTGTTTAATCCGGAGGCGTCGGCAGTGAAAGGCTGCAAGGGATTCTCTGAGGGTGAACTAGACATGCTTGGGAAGAATCTTCCAGAAGTTCCTGTTAACCGTAAAGATGAGTGCCAAGGGTCAGATAGGACTTTGCACGCGCATTCCGGCGCACCCTTGAAAGCCAACACGTGCTCTCAACAGAGGCGATTTCGCTTCTTCGCTGCACAGGCACATCTGCTGGGCCCGGCCCTGCCCGTTTGTCTTTTTGGAGGTTGACTTCATGTTTCACTGGCAGCAGTCGACTTGTAGCCTACGACCAGTTCCAAAAATAAACCAGTTCCCGGTTCTCACTCGCCCAAAGCCGACCTTTTAACCTTTTGGTTTGCCTGATTTGGTCCATTTTTAGTAAAGGTCCCAAAATGTTGACCTTTTATTTCCAGGTCCTTTGGGCAAGTGAGGGTTCCATACTTGGAACCAGAGCCCGGTCGACCTTTTCACCTTGGTGGTCTTCCTGTGTTGATCCATACTTAGTCAAAAACCACACAAGGGTGAACCTTCTATTTTCAGGTCCTTTGGGCAAATGAGACTAAAGAGGGTCTGTTTGTAACTGGGGAACCCATTCAGATTGGATGTTCATGTTTATTATGTCATATATTGTGGCAACAGAGGATACCGACCTGGAGGGATCCTTTCGGAGAGAAGTAAGAGGCGCCAAGCTGTAGTGTCGCCTTCACGGACTTAGACCGAACCCGCCAGGGTAGGAAATTGGTGTCACGTCTTGCTCCGTGTTCCTTTTCCTCTGTACCTTTTGTTTGCCCATGCGACAGGTAGTTTCCCCTGTTCCGTTTCCCGCACAGTGTACCCCGTGTGTCCAACCGGGGGTCCCCATATGTCCCCCTTTCTGTGGCCAAATTTACGTGAGTTTCCCTGTGTTGAAAGAGCCAACATCTACCTGGAGTGCTGGTTCAAGGCTCGGAGTGGTCGACTCAGGTGGGCTGCGAGGCTGTGACCAAGATGGTCATCGCCTCCGTCGCTCGGTCCGAGCGCCCCTCGCGGCCCCTGGCGCCGTGGCTGTCAACTTCCTGCGCCCGCGCGACTTTGCCCGCGCGTTTGTTGGCAACGCGCGCGGGGGGAAGTCGTTATGGGCACACCACAAGAGCAATCGTCAAAACCCGGGTAGATGAAGGTTAGTAAGGGACAACCAGCCAAAAACAGCTGCGACCGCCCCTGTATTTCTTTACATGGTTCTGGGTCAACCATTTTGATGCCGGGTTTTGATTGTCACTCACAAGGGGTTGTCTATGTTTGAACGCAGGTTCCTCAAAATGGGTTGAGTTATTTGGGTTAGGCCAGCGCTTGATTTGAACATTTGGTTTAAGCAAACGCCTTCTCGTTCCCTTTGGTGAAACAAACATTGCCGCCCAGCCCTATTTTTGGTTCAAGCCATGTGGCCGGATATGTTTGGGCTGCTTTTGACTTTCTCTTCCAAACCACATGGATAGCGCCCAGAACCAGGCGAATTGCTACTTGGCTTACTGAGAATGACAGCAGTCAACAGTTGTGGCTTCCTTACTTGATTTCAAAGGATCCGGTCAGCCGCGCGGATCGTGCATTGATCGAGAGGTCTGGAGGAGTCGGGGGAAAGAGCTGTCGTTTTCAATGGCAACTGCGGGCTCGCCGTAAATCGGAGCCCTACAATTTGTGGGTGTTCCTTAGCCATACGCAGTGCCGAAGACTACTGTGGGTTGTCCTTTGGAACCCACAGCCTACGAAGTGTTTTGCTGAAACAGAGAAGCACTCACCTGTTTGGAAACCAAAGACACTTGCAAACAACGCACTTGTGTTGTGCAAGCGAAAGCAACACATTGTTTGGGCAACAAAGCACAGCCTACTTGAACAAACCCCTTTGGGGGGAACCCAAGAAACACATGCCTTTTGGAAGGAGACAGACCGACTAACGATTTGGAAACGAAAGAGAATACATGTTACCCAAAAACCGCCCATGTGTTGGAGTATTTTTGGTCCACCTGGAATCGCCCCAGGTGCTGCTGCGCACCCTCCTGGGGGACTTTGGGCTACGCCTTTGCGCGCAGAAGGACCTCCAGCGGTCAGTCAGGGGTCCCCGGGTCCCCGCGCAGGGCCTAGGAGGGGCTCCCTTGGCTTTAGAACAAGGGGAGTGGAGCAATCACAGCAAAACTGGACAAGAATGAATGAACTGGGGTCAGCCATTTTGACTCCCACAGCCCTACGGATCCCCCACCCCGTCCTGCTCAGTGGGATACATGAAGCAATCCAGTGTTGAAGTGATTGTTAGATGGGTTAAGAATGGGGAGCAAAAAACATCATGACGGCAAACATTTGGAGGGCCGCTCGCATGTGAACTGACGTTTGGTGTTCGCATGATCTTTTTTTTAGTCAGGCACCCAAGAGTTAGCATGTGATTGTCAAGTTCTTTGGACAAACATGTGAAGCGGACAAACATGGGGATGCCATAAAGCAGCAGCCCCAAGATAGACGCAGACTCCAGAAAAAAACAACATGTTTGGTTTGAGTCTACCTTGGGCACCACATGGAACTGAATATGTCCACCCCAGACAATCCATTTCATTTGGGCTTTGTTGGCGGAAAAGGGTCTTGGCTTCGGGGGATACCATCCCCCAACCCACGCTATATTTGGGGGGAGGGGTCGAAATGGGGGTTGTTGCTTTTTGATCCCTTTTGTGGTTTCAACTGGATTCCATGCTAAAGATATTCTTGTGGAAACCGCTTAAAGCCTTAAAGGGTGATTACCATCCGTCGGTTTCAACAAGAAGCTGAGCTGGCCAAAGCCGCCCAGCGAGGACGTGGTTCTGCTGCTGCTGCAGGCCCTTGCCACCCAGCTGGAGAACGAGGCGTTTCGTTCGAGTAGCAATGGGTTGCATCCATGTTGACTTGGTAGTTTCCAGCCGTCCGGTTCCTGAGGTGGATTCTGTTAGGTATTTTTGGTTGGTTTGGTGGTTGGGTTTGTACGTAACCCACTGAAAGTTAAACTTTTAGCAGATCTGAGGACCCAGTTGAGGAAGACATATACACAAAGCCCGGGTGAACCTGCATGTAGGGGAACGGGTGCAAGGGAGGGTGTGAAACTGGCGTGTGACCTCTGTCTCGGACGTTTCTCTGACTCACTTGTCTAGACCAAATCGCTCTGTTGATCTTTGATACTTGTCATCAATTCCAGGTTCGTTGGGCACGCGTAAAGGATCATCTGTTTAAGAAGGTGTGCTCCCTCTGCTCCCTCTAGGCTGCAGGTGAATTGAACCTTGAACACGCAACTGGGTCGGAGACAGTGATGTTTAATGGCGCTCCGATCCTGCTGGACCAAATGTCTGCACCCCCAGACCAGCAGGCAAGCCTTGTGCTCTGTCTACAAAGGGAGGCTCCAGAAAATCTGTGGTTTTCGTGGGCTGGATATCTGGGTGTTCAATCATGTTTACCCCATGTTTGAGCGCCTACCTGCACAGCCTTCTTCTGGGTTCCCATTTCAAGCTGCGGTCCTTGCAGCTTTTCTTCACCAGCTGAGTCCCCTGACCCCCCCCCCCTCGCCACCTGCGCCAGGCCGAGTCCAACGGCCAGGTGCGGGCGCAGCTGGTGGCGGTGCTGGCCACCTGCAACCAGTTCTCCAGCGAGACCGTGCGCTTCTGCCTCAGCGAGGCGTGCGCACGGCACGAGCGAGACGGGGGAAACGGGGGCCAGAGATACTCGACCCTTGACTAGGTCCCCCAGTAGTGCCCTTTTACCCGTTCTTGGGGGGAGGGTTCCCCTACTAAGGTAGACCACAGGAAGAAGGGTACCCTTATAGCCGTTCTGGTCCAAAACCATTAGGGCTCAGGGATCGGGCTCCCAGGGCCTGGCGACACTCCCCTGTGCGTCAGGCGTCCACTAAGTCACGGTCTCCTCCGTGGCGCCCCGCCTTCTCTTGTGCGCGGCCCCCTGGCTTGCTCTGCTGTGTGGCGGTGGTCTCTGGCGTGCTGGGGCTTTGCCTGTTGCTGGCTGCGGCCATGTTGTCCCGGGACCCGGCGGTGCTGCGGGCCCTGTCTGCCCTTTCTTCCACCACCCTGGCCACACTTGATGCCCTGATGTCAGAGGTGGTGTTCTTTCAGGATCCTGATCCTGAGGCCTGGCGTGGCCATGCGGACCTTCACTTCAGGGTTGATGCTGGGATCTCCCCTACGGAGTGGGTCTGCTCTGCCTTTTCTCCTGGCCTTCCGCCTGACCTGCATGCCACGCCCCGGACGCGCCGGCTCATGTTTGAGATGCTTCTGAGAGCCCCGGTGCAGTTCACCACCCTCCTCAACCGGCCTGGCGGTCACTTTAGGGTGAAAGGGGCGTCCTTGGTGGCTGGCACCATGCCTCGTGTGGCCCTGGTGGACCTTGATTCACAGGTCTGGATTGTCCCTGACCCGGACTTTGATGCTCCGCTGGCCGTCACCCTGTTTGCGGGGTCCTTTCATGGATGGGGTCAGGCGGCTGAGGCCATCAGGCAGTTGGTGGGCCTGGACATCCAGCAGGAGCTCATGGTGGATTTCTCGCCACAGGTTGTTGCCTCGCTGTCTGTTGCGCTGGATGTGCCTTGTGTGCTCCCGGTCAACCTGACCAGTTGGGATCCCACCTCAACCCAGGCTGTGATCCTTGCGGATGTGGCTGACCGTGGTCTTCTGCATTGTGTCCCATGGGTGGGCACTCATGTGGCCACTGCTTCTCCGCCCTGCCCTCCTTGGTCCCGGGCTGGTGAACAGGATGGGCTTGGGCTCGGGCTGCTGCCCCTCTGGCTCTTCTCATGGAGTGTGTTGATGGGTTGCCGGATCACCCGCACTTCCCCATCATCCTTGCTGTTGTCCAGTGGGCTGGCTACCGGGTCCATCACTCACTGGTGCATGACCATGCCACTTTTGGGCCATGTGCCAGACGCCGTTGGCTTGCCACCCTGCTGCGGTATGATGTTGAGGTGTCTGAGCCTGTCCCTACTGCCACCTTTGGTGACCCTGTGCCTGTTCCGTGGACCCACCAGGACTTCCAGGTGCAGGAGGCACCCGAGATGGACTTTGCCCGCTTGCTTGATGACCAGGTTCTCCGGCACTATACCAACCCTGCCTTTCTTCCTGGCGCTGAGCCTCGCCAGCACACTGCACAGGAGGTCCTCCAGAGGCGGCTAGCCCCTGCTGATCAGCCACTGCGCACACTGTGCTCGGTACTCGCAGCAGCATGTCCTGGCTGCTGCTACCCTGGCTGACAGGGGCCTCTTTGCCCAGCTTACCCTTGTTGATGGCCGCCCGGCCTTTTTCTCTCCTGCCCAGTGGGCTCTATGGCTTGGAGCAGTCCGGCCCCTTGTCTTTCCTCCTACCTTGGAGGAGGCGTTCCATGGTTTGGGTAACTGTATCTCAGTACCACAGGCAGCCATTCCGTGGACTGTGTTCCTGCGTGCGGTTGGTCTCATTGCTGAGGTACCTGAGCACCTCGTCTTGCGTGTGTGGCACGATCGGCTTCGGGGTGTTGCCCTGCGTCCTGCTGTTGTGCGTGGATGGTACTTTCTTGGAGCTCTGGATCAGCTCATCGACTTTGCCTTCCACCCTCAGGCCCCTGTGCGGGCCGACGCGGAGGGACCGCCAATTGTTGTTGGTGAGGAGACCTTCCCCAGGATGGTCTTCCCCTACCGCATGGGTGCTGCTCGATCCACGCTCCACTCGCCCTCTGGTTTGAGTGTCGAGGTGACGTACCCTGTTGGGGCTGCTGTCTCTTTGGTCCTCCTGGCAGCTCGCCTTCCGCCGGTGGTTTTGCCCCTTCTTGCTGTGTCGACCTTCGCTCGTGTCTGGCTCCCTCGTGAGTCGGCCGGAGACTTGACCGGACATGACTTGGCTGTGGTCCCTGCCCAGGAGCCCGGCCAACTTGCTCCCCAGCCCCCTCCCCCCGTCCTGGTGCCACCGGAGGTTAGGGTCTTTATCCATGACCCCATCCAAAGGGAGCATGTGTTTCATGTCCCCAGAGTTGCTACGCTCCGGCAGCTCATCTGGGCCCTGCCGCTCCCTGACCGTCTCCTGATGCATGTGCGACCGTATGTCCAGGAACGCCCGGTGAGTGATACCACTACGGCTGAGAACCTTGCTGGTCAGCATGTCTTGCTGCGCCTCTTCCCTCTGCCTGGGGGTGGCTTTGGCTCGAGTGAGACCGCCGTCTCCCTGGCTTCGGATGATGATGAGATGGTTCCGGTTGATCCCTTGACCATGCATGACCCGTGGGCTCCCCCCCCAGGCCTCGTCCCCACTGCCAAGTGTGCGCCAACTGGCCCCAGGAAGGGTCATGCTAAGTGGGATCAGCTCCTCCTCCCGGAGGACCATGCCTTCACCCTTGCTGATCTTGGGGTTGCGCCTGTCTTGGTTCCGCGTGGGCAGCTTGGCCCCCTTGTGTCCGGCCTGGCCTTCTGCCCTGTCAGCTTGCTTGCGGAGAGCCTCAAGGCCCCGGTCACCGCACCCACGGCCCTCATTGTGCCGGGGACCTCTCGGGCTTCCTTGCCTGCGCTTCCTTCTGCTGTTGGTATTGAGGGTCCCCTGCAGATCAGTGTCCTGGACCCTGTTGCAGCTCTCACATACAAGCGGCAGGTCGTGCTTGTCCATCTTGCTCCTGGCATTACCTACCGCCCCTCTGTTGAGGCTGCAACGGTCATTGACACTGTTGACTTTGTTGAGCTTGTGGTTGAGAGCTTTGAGGCCCTCGCGGCTGATTTTGCGGGCATCTTGGCCAAGGTGCAGTCTGTCTATGCCCTCCGTGTCCTCCATGGCTCCGTCCACAACTTGGGTCGCGTGGTGCAGTTTACGGTCAAGCTCCCGTTGACCCACAGGCTCGCCTTCCTGCGTCTGTCTGGCACCGGGCCCTTCTTCGTGCGTGATTTCTTGGCCCAAGGAGCTGACCCTCAGGACCATTCAGTGGTGCACCGTTTCTGGCCTCTCAGTGTGGAGGGCCTCCGGGCGGCCCTGGCTGTCTCCCGGGCCCTGGAGGGGTTTGCTGGTCTTGCCCCACTGAAGCGGGGTGTCACAGTCCGTGTCCTGCACTCTCACATCGCGGATGCTCGCAGAGCCTTGTTGCAGGAGGATCCTCGCTTTGTTGAGGCCAACCGGTCCCTCGTCCCCCGGGTCACTTTCCTTGCGGAAGGCTTGCCGTTTGGGGCCACGCCTGGTGCTATTGTTGAGGCTGTCCTCAAAGCTGTGGGTGCACCCTGCATCCCCTTGCGGTCTTTCCGGCGCAACGGCATTCTGGTGTGGGTCTTGGCCTTCGCTCAGGCCCCTGCTCTCATGGATTTCACCCTCCTGTCTGCGGGGCGCCCGTGTGAGGTCATCCTGGCCCCCGAGCCTCCTCCTCAGGCTCGCAAGGCCAGGCCTAAGGGGGGCGGCCTCCACAGTCTCCGCCCAGCGCTGAGACCCCGGGCACCTCTGCCACTCGGCCTTGCCCTTCTGGGCCCGGCCCGACGGGGCTTCGCTTGGGGGGCCTTGAGGTTAAGCAGGACACCCTTGCGGACAAGGTTGACACCCAGTTTGCGCAAGTTTCCGCCCAGGGCTCGTGCAGGTGCCGCGGAGGGGCCAAGGCAGCTCGCATGGGGGCTTGACTATCTGGGCCGCCATGGCCCTCTTGGGGGATGGGTCCCTGGTTGACCCTCTGTGTCCGGTACTGGCAATTGCTGCCTCCCTTGTTGTTGGTGTGCTGCGCCTTTTCCTGTTGCTGTTTGGTGGCTTGTGCTGTACCGTGTTTTTGATGCCACTCGCGGCTTTCCTGGTGAGGGCCCTTTTACCTTGCGCTCCCACAATGTCGGTTCTCTGGCGGCTCACCCTGAGCTTTACTCCGTTGATGCTCACCTTTTCCTGGTTCAGGGGCTTTCGGCTGACAATGTGCGTTCAGTTACTTTTCGGGCGTCCGAGGCCGGCCGCTCTCTCATGCCTGGCCCCTTACTCTCCGTTGTCCCTGACGTGAATGGTGTCCGTCGGGTGGAGTGGGGGGGTGTTGCCTCCCTGGCCTGGAAGTGTGTTGTTCATCCTGTTGATCCCCAGCAGGATGCATCCGGGCTCCTGCCCTCACTGCTGGCTTCGGGCCGCTTCCATGCGGTGTGGGCCACGCTCGGTTCCTTTCGCATGCTTGCGCTCAACTTTTATGCGATTTCTGGTGCCTCCTCTGATGATGTGATCTTCAGCCAGAACCAGGACTACCTCGCTGCCATTTTTGCGTTTGCGGCCCAGTACACTGCCGACCACCCTGTGGTCCTTGCTGGCGATTTCCAGGCCGACCCCTTGGCCTATGCGGCGTGCGATGATGCTGTAGCTACCGGGGTCTGGCTTGACCCCTTGCAGCCTCCGACGGAGGCGACCATGCGGGAGCCCACTTTCAGTCGTGACAAGACCTGGCTTGGATCTGGCCCCCGTACGGCCATCGATACGGTCTTGCTCAACGGCCTTGCTTCTCGCCTGCTTCAGTCGGCTGAGGTGGAGCCCTTGTGTGGCTTTCAGCATGCCCCTGTGATCTTGAGGTTTGCGGCTCCTGATGAGGTCCCACGGGCTGTTGCTTTCGCTGCCTTTGCTCCGCTTGACCTTGCTGGGCTTGTCTCTGAGGACCAGCGCGCTGCCCTTGCTGAGGACATGTGGCAGTCCACGTACCGCCCTGCCTTGGATTCCCTTGGTACTGTGGAGGATGCTTGGGCTCTTTTCTGTGACTTTGCGCTTGCCACTCTTCTCCAGTCTGGTGCCCGGTGGGGGCGCGGCCGCCGTTGTCGGGGTACCCTGCCCCCTCTCCGCCCCCAGCAGGCCTTCGGGCGCCCCTTCCCTTCGTACCATCCCATTGCCCGCTTGGCTAGACTCCTGTCTCTGTCGCGTGAGCTCTTCTATCGGTTGGTGCGGCTCCCGCTTACCTCGGTTGCTGATGCTCAGGCGCTTTTGCCGTGTGCTCGGGAGCTTCGGTTTGCCTACACGGCTGAGGACCTCACCCCGGCGGGTGTTGCCCCCTTGTGTGAGAGAGTTGAGGCTGCCCTCCGTGATGCCCACCTCACGCGGCAGCGCGCCGCTGTTACGCGTTGGAAGGAGCGCCTCCGCCACTCGGCCCTTCACTCGGGTAAGGAGGTCTTTGCTCACCTGCGCAGTGCCACCCAGGCTGCTCACTCCAATTCCCTGGCTGGTCCTGATGCCCCTGCGTACCATCCTGCGGTGGCCCTTGCGCACGCTGCGGACCAGTGGAACACTGTCTTTGAGGTGCATGCGGAGGACTTTCCTGTGGATCCGCTCATGCGCCCTGTCCAGCATCTCCTGGAACAGCGTGCCTCTCCCTTGGTCTTTGACCCTGTGTCTGCTGAGGACCTGGCTGCTGATTCGTCTGCTGGCTTGGATGGTTGGAGGGCCGTTGAGCTCCGTGGACAAGGGTGCTGGCCCCGCCCCTCTGTCCAAGAGGCTCATAGCTGTCCTTCCTATCTGCTACCTGGCTTGGTCGTCGGCAAGGTTTCGAGCCTCCACTGCGTGGCAACGTGCCGTCTTACCGCCTGAATTGGTTGGTGGTGTCCCCGGTCGCCGTGTGGAGGATATCACTCATCACATGGCGCTGGATTTCCATGAGGCGCGTGCCACTGATGCCCCCTTTGCGGGCATCCAGGTTGATCGCTCCAAGTGTTTTGATCGCCTTATGCCTAGGCAGATTGTTGCCCTCCTCACTGCCTTGGGTTTCCCTGTGTCGGTTGCTCGTGCCTGGTGTGGGAACTATGATGGCTTTCGCCGCTTTTTGTCTTGGCGTGGTGCGGTCCACCCTGAGTCCCTGGCCAACCGCAATGGTATTGCCCAGGGGTGCTCCATGTCCGTGCTTACGGCAAATGTGCTGATGACGGCGTGGTCTCTCCTGATTCGGCACTTTCCTGGTGTCACGCCCCGTGTCTTCGTTGATGACGGGTATCTGACCGTGACCACCTTGGATGCGATCCCCAGCTTGGTCCAGGCCGTCCGTGCTACTTCACTCTTCGACTCCTTGGCTGGCCAGCAGTTCAATCTCCACAAGTCAGGTTGGTGGGCCACTCATGATACTTGTGTGGCGGAGCTTCAGCCTGCGTTGCCTCAGGCCCCCCGCCTGAAGGCCTTGCGCCCCTTGGGGGTCACGATCAACCTTGATCTCCGTGGTACCCGGGATGCCCGTGCACCTGCTGTTGCGAGCTTCAGGCGAGCGCTCCGTGCCATCCGGAGTCTCCCGCTCTCTGCTGCTTCCAAAGCTTCCTATGTTGCCCGTAAGGCCATGCCCATGCTGTCGTATGCGGCTGAGCTCAACTTTGTGCCCAAGCGCATCCTTTCTGCCTTGGCTTCTGAGGTTGCCTCTGTACTCTGGGATGGTCGGCCTATGTGGAGGTCCCGCGAACTCCTTCTCGCTGTTGTCCATCCCGGCCACTTGGTTCATCCTGAGTATGCGCTGCCGTACCGCACTATTCTCAATGTTGCGGCCCATCTCCAGCGCTCGGAGGTCTTCAGCCTCAAGTGGAGGATTGCCTTTACCAATCAGCGCCTGCTGCCTTCCACCCTTGTGGCCACTTTCGTGTCGGCGCTCACTGCGTGCGGTCTCCGGTTTCAGGCCCCTGCCTCCGTTGCCTTTGATCATGGCCCCTGGCTCTCCCTGTTTGGCATGTCCCTGCGTTCGCTTAAGCGTTTGCTCCAGTGGACTATTCCTCAGCATGCTTATGCCAGGGCCTGCCGGGGCAAGCGTGCGGACATTGCGCATGGCCCTACTGGTCTCCTGGATGTGGCTTTTTCTCGCTCCCCCTGGAGTGTTCCCCCGTGTCCACGGTGGACCTCCTTTGCCCGTCTCTTGCCTTCCAGGAAGGCTGTGGCCCCGGCGGTTGTTGTGGGTTCGGCCGTCACTGCTGACCGGCTCCATGCCTCGGGCCTGTCTGGTAGCTCTCTCTGTCGGTACTGTGGGCGGGAGCAGGAGACCATTGGTCACCTCGTTGAGTGTCAGGCCCTGCCTGGGGAGGTTGGCACACCCCCCCCCCTTGTTCCCGATCAGGGACCTGCCTTCGCCACCCATGGTCTGCTTGAGGTCCCTGCTGATCTGCAGTCGGCGTTCTGTGCTGCTCAGCCGTGGCCTCCTACTTCTCCTTGGCCACGCTACGGCCTTGGGCACGCCACTCACCTCTGGACTGACGGAAGTGTCAACTTGCCGCAGCACCCTTTCCTGGCCGCTGCCGGCTATGCCGTCGTGTCTGGTTCGCGCGCCACTGTCGATGCTGGTGCGGTTCCGGGTGTCTTTGCGGACAACTATCGTGCGGAGGTGTATGCCATTGTGCGTGCGGCCATGCACGTTCGGGGGCACCTGGTTGTGCATACTGACTCCCAGTCTGCCGTCCAGGCGTGGCAGGCAATTTGTGGGTCTGGTGTGGTTGCTCCCCACATTGCGGCCGCTGACCTCTGGCAGGTCCTGTGGTCCCTTGTCCGGTCGCGTGCTGTGGGTGGTTTCATCCTGGAGCTTCATTGGATTCGAGGTCATGTGGTCATTTCGGCTGCTACTCATCCAATTGAGGCCCTGCATGCCCGATGCAACCATGCTGCTGACCTTGCGGCCAAGGCTGCCGCCAGGGTCTCCTTGGCTGTCCCTGCCCGCAGGCTTGATGCCCTCTTCTTCGCCACCTACCGCCGTCACTTGTGGTTGCAGAGCCTGTTTCTTGCCCTGCCGCGCACCCCCCTTCCCCCCGTGCCTGCCCCTGACCCTGGTGAAGCCCTGTGCCCTGTGGCTCCTGCCCCTCCCCCGGAGCTTGCACCGGGCCCGTGCCATGGCCCTCCGCGCTTCTGTGCTGCTTTTCCCCCGCCGGGGAAGCCTGATGATTGGGTTATGGGTGCCTCATCCTGGGAGGCGTGGAGCAGCTTCCTTCATGGTGCAGTTTGGCTATGTGCTGAGGACGCCTTTCAGCCGGGCCTGGCGGTTGCGTTGGTGGTGTGGAGGCGCTACCCGGTCATCCTGCCCTACCAGGACGGCCGTGCTGCCACAGTGCAAGACCTTCTGGTACACTTCAAAGCAGCTCGGCGATGTGTCACCCGGCGGGCCCCTCTTGCTTTTCCAGGCAAGTGGGAGCCCCGGTTGGGTGCGTATGCGGGCCTGGCGTGGCCCCGGGGGGCCTTCTCTGGAGTGCGCTTGCTGTGCACTCCAGAGGAGGATGCCTTCCTTGAGAGGGCTCGGATGCGGGCGGCCCGTCTGGGCCGCGTCCCTCGCGATTGGGCCTTTTCTCTTGGGTCCCTCGCATGACTTGCGCTGGATGCAGTGGCGCTTGCGGCCTGTGCCGCTGGGCTCTACGTGATGTGGGCTTTGGATGTGAGGGCTGCCTGCCCTCGGAGGCTGTTTCACCTCGTGGTGTGCTTTCTGCCACAGTCTGTGGTATGTGTCACTGGTGGGCACCTGTCCCACTAGGCCTGGACAGATGGTTGGGCGGCATGCCCCTCCGTCAGCCGGCGAATCGTCGCCCGCCGTGTGCCAAAAGGGTACCCTTATTCTAACCTCTCTAGTGGAGGACCTAGTTACAAGAAGCCAAGACGGTACGCAAAAGGGTTGCATAGCGGACGACGAAGTGTCCGCTGCGGAGCGTCTCCCATTCTTTTTCAGGCATCCTTCTTTCTATCGGCCGTTTATTGAAAACAGTAAACAGAATCAACGCCTCGACTGATCCTAGACCTATTTCTTGGAACCCCTCAATGAGTTGGCATGATACAGCATTCCATGGACTCCAAGGCCCAAGCCGCAGTCTCCAACCAGACCTTCCGAAGCAAAATTCGGACGTCTCTCCGCTTCCTTGGGCCGGGGCATCGCCGCGGAAGCTGCCTCGGTCTCTCACCTTCCGAAATCCCCGCGGGGGTTTCTCAAAAATGAAGCGCTCGGATGACGCGGGCGGTTCCCTTCGCGTCCATTGACCATGGCGCAATTTTGGGCACCATGTTTTTGAGCCACGGCTACATGTCAAGGGAGGCACAACTTGTCAACGACACGGCTGCAAAACCACCCTGCGGTAGCTCCTGTTTGCCTGTTATTCTGCCAGTGCCCAAGGTGGAGCTGAGGCGGACATTCCCAGCTGCCGAATTTGTCCCGAGCTGAACGTGGCATCCGAAAAGCCAAGCAGAGCATTGTGAAAAAGGCCAATTCAGAGAATTTAAGGCCAGCTTTTCTGCATTCCCTTTTTGTCTCCTCTAACCCCCCCAAACCTATTTGTGTTTTCCAACCCCCCCACTCCACTCCTCCCATCCCATCCGCCGACATCCGCCCGCCGAAATCCGCCCTCCCGCCGCCCTCCGTCGGCCCCGTCCGCCCGGGGATCGGCGGGGATCGCAGGTGGAGGTGTCGCAGCGGAAGCCGCTGCTGGCGGCGCTGGCGGAGGCCCCGGATTCGAAGCTCATGGCGCTGGGCGCCGCCGCCGCGGAGGAGGCGGAGGGAGTGCCGGGGGTTTACATGAGGGGGTTACATGGGATGGATGTCGGTTGTTTTTCTTGTTTTTCTCTCTTTCCCCTTTTTTGTTTTGAGGTTGGGGTGTAAAAAGAAAATAGCTAGGCAGAAAACTACGAGTTCAATCCGCCAAAGGATTGAAATTTAAGGTGCTGAGAACAAGCTTGAAAAATTTCAACCCTTTGCTCCCATGCAGATTACCGTCGAGCCCAGAGAAGCTTCATCAGAAGCCCTTTTTAGGGGACCGATCCCCCAGTGTTCCATATTGCATGGCATGTAAATGCTATTGAAGACTAAACTCATTTCGAAGGTTATGTCGGATATTAAATGTACGTGCATGCTTGTTTGATGTGCAAAACACCAACGAGCCTTCATGTTTGTTCAGTGAAAGCCCTTGCAGTCGTCTGCAACCCCCCCTTGAACATTGCCTTTGATGGACACATCCCGCGCTTTCAAAGATGGGTATAGGGGGACCCCTTATTGGTTATATGATATATAATATATACATGATACATTATAATTATACACATAATATATATATATATATACACCACATATAGATATATATATATATATATACGTTTGTATATACATATATATATATATATATATATGCATTATCCAACTTTCACATGGGGAGTAGCGGTTTGTGGGGCATGGATCTGGATTGCCAAGCTCACAGGAGGTGGCAGTGGCCGGCAGCGCCGTGCGTGCCGCGTCGCGGAGCCGGGGCATGTCACCGCTGTCCCAGTCGCCGGAGGGGCCACGCAACGCCCGGCCTGCGGCACCTTTGGCCTTTGATTCGTTGGCATGGGTCAGGTGGACAGGCCTTGGCATATGTGAAAAGCTGGTTATTTCCCAGACACATATCAAGCAAGCAAAGTCGCAGCTCGGTTCCAGGTGCTCGGCTGGGAGCTTATTGTTTTTGAAGTTGCTGTTGGAGTGAGCAACTGCTTGTTTGGGCAAAGACTCTCTTGTTTTTTGAGACGGGCTTGCAGACTTGACCCATGGGCCGTTTTCTTGGGAAGCCACCGGGCAAAATAGCGATTTGAATGTGCCGAGGTTCTGTCCAGACACACCAGCCGCAACAACTTGGGCAAGCCGCCGGAGGACCCTCACGGCCCATCCCTGCGACGGTCCGACTCCGGCCGCACAGACCGGACGGAGCGCACCGACGACGAGTCACCTGGAATTCGGGATGGCACACGATCCCACAGCACCAGAAGGAGCCTCAACTGAATCTGATGGAACTTGGGATTTGGGTGCAAAACAAGTGTGTCCAATAGGAAATGGCCGCCAATGTTTGGTTGCTTTGGGATGCTTTGGTTTTCCCTTAAGCCATCCGAAAGGGGGTGCGATTTTCCCAAACACCAATTTAAGGGCCGTGTTGCGGGGTCCTTTCCCTCCGTTGGTTCCTTGGCATCACATCTTGGTTGCCGGCATCGATTTTGGGTGTGTCAACCACAGAATTGGTGGCCCCGACTATTGGTTCTTTTGGTTCCCCTTGACGCAACCATCTAACATGGAAGGTCCCCGTTTGCAAGAATGATCTAAAGATCGTAGACATCCTAAGTGGGGACAAAAATTCGCGCCGGGTGAAAACGCGGCCCTAAAAAAACGCAGGGAAGCGCGCTGAAACGCAGAGCATGGGAAACGCATCCAACATAGAAAAGCAAAATCACGTTCTATTTTGTGGTGGATTTGTAGGCCACACTGTGGCTTGTTTGGCAAAAAAAGACAGCCAAACTGGGAGATTGGCAAAGGGGATTGCTTTTTTCCTCTCCTTAACAAAAGCCAAACCAGGAGATTGGCACATTTGAAGGGGTTTGCTTTTTCCTCCTTAAAAAAGCAAAACCAGGAGATTGGTGCTTTTGAAGGGGGGTTGCTTTGTTCCTCTCCAAAAAAGCAAAGCCGGAAGATTGTAACCCCCGATGGGTTTTGTTTTTCCCTCCTAAAAAACGCAAAATCGGGAGATTGGCACTTTTGTCTAAGACATCCATTCATGGGGATTGGCCTCATGTGTTTACACAGAAAAATAGTTCGTTTACCCACACTAGAATCACCAGCAGCCCCAAAATATGTGGTTTGGTTGGTTTCCCGTTCAACACCATCCAACGGGTGGGTCCAATTGTTGGACATCGGCAATTCAATGTCACATGCTTAAATCCGCTATTGAAGGTCCTATTTTGACTCCCTTATGCTCAGGCCTTGTAGAAGGTTCCTATTGGACGCCGTTTCGTTTCTTCGGACTCCCAACCAACGGCGGAAGCAAGGACGGGTTGGTTTGTTTGGTTGGATGATTGGTCTGTTGGATATTTGGTAGGATGCTTGGATGGATGATCTTTGGTTTGTTCATTTGCGTGTTTGCCTGATTGTTGGTCAGCCGCTTGTTTCTTGCCAGGTCTGTTTGTTGGCTCGGTCAGTCGCTCGCTGGGTGTGCAGGCGGGCAAGCAGTGGTTTGGCGTGGTTGGTGGATGGGTTGGCAGGTTGGTGGGTGAGCCGTCCGGTCCGTAGGTTGATACGTTGGCAGTTTTGACCGTTTAACTGAATTTGATCACTTCTCAAAATCGGAGGCCTGCTCTTGCATCACCGATCGTTGCAGCGGTGCAGCGATCACGCTATCAGAAATCCAGTGGGCCACGCTGCGTTGAAGGATTCTATAGTGCATTCGCTGTCTTCAGCCTGTGGCCCTTTTGTTTGCTTTTTTTGCCAGCTAGATTCAAGCAGTAGAAGCACCTGCACAAATATTCAAGCTCACCAGTCCGGTAAAACAAAGATTGCCACCCATGATGAAGGTGTATGAAGGTCCCTTGTATGCAAGTTTCTTATTCAAGCTGGTGACTTTCTGGAATTTGATACGTTCATTCAATGAGCAAGCAATGGTCTATCAGTTCGAGCCAGCCTTTCCCTTTGACCTTGAGAATCCCGTCCAAAGTGTTAGGGAGCCTTCTTTGCCGGTACCCTCCGAAGCATGGAAGTGCACAGGCCCTTTCCGGAATTTCGGCACGCTACTTCTTGAAGCCCGGTGCATCAAACTACGTTTGGGACGGTGCTCTCAACCGAAAAGGGGGGTTCGCCCCACGAGTGGACGCAGTCCGAGGAGAAGGCGGATCGACTGCTCGCCGCAGAATGAGGCGGCGGGTTTGTCTGCCTCCACTGCGGCGTCTACGGAGTTCCCCTCCGAGTCGCCGCGGCCGTGGCTCGGCGCGACTCGCATTGGCGATCCAATGAGCTCGGATGCCACGTGACGTTGAACCAAACGCAGGCATTTGTAAGGACCCAGATACCCCGAGGCTCTTAGGACCCTGCGGGAATCAATTCCCCAACTAGATTATAAACATGGATGTCCTCCCGAAACCATAGTTATAGCCATTTGTAACATGTCCGTGTGGAAATTCAAGAGGCGCAGATCGTTCTGTGTCGGGTATCCTTTTCAACGGGGGGCAACATTTGCTGTTCATGGTCAAGCTGGGATCTTGGCTCAGCGAGTTCACCCAAGTTTTAGTGGGATGGACAACTGTTTTTTCCACATCTCAGGTGGCCGTTCCGCCCAAACAGACCAAAAGCCAAAGGTTGTTTGCTTCCAACCAAAAGGGATGGGACCTGATTCCTGGGTGTAAGTTTGGTTAAAGAGGTTGCTCCAAAGGTGGTTCTCCCTCAGCTACATAGTTTGGCCGCGGCTTCTTCTAGGTGTTTCCTAGAAATGTGTTAGTTGTTCAGGTTCCTTGCTTTAAACGTGATCAAGGAAAACTTCCACGCCTTCAGGAAGGGATCCCGAATTGTGCCCCTGTTCGCATATTTTGAGCGCGGGGGTCCGTATGGCAGTCTTGAGCGTCACCTTTTGGAAACGCCGATTTCAAGAGAGTGGGCGATTGTGGGATGGACATATGGCAGGGAACGTTGAAACCTTACATAGGATCCACGAGAGACAGGGGATCTCCAGCCCAGACAAGCCGGACCCGGAACGCCCTGTTAGCCCAAACAGGCTGGACCCGGAACCCCTGTTGGGAGGGGGGGCTTGTTGGTATTGCGCATCCCGAATTTGAGGGGAGGTTCTGCATAAATCAGATGGGACGGTTCTGAAGGTTCGGCAGCCGCACCACAAGCACGCCGAATCTCAGCAAGAGCCTGGAGGCCGGTTGAGGACTGCTCAACTTAACCTGGGAATGTCTCAATAAGAGGTGCGTCAAAATATGTCAAACTGGGTTGTTTCGTTTGTCCCTTTCTCCACCACCCACGAAAAAAAAAGGCTTCACCATTTTGAGAGACCTCCATGTGGCCATGAATTTTCATGGTTGGACCACTCAAAGTGGCTTGGGTCCAATGATAAGAGTCGCATTCCCTGCAAAGGTGTTGGTTTCCTCCCTCAGAGGTCCCTTGCCTCATGGGTTTCTGGTGACCGTAAAGGGGGCGCGGGGGTAAAAAGGGGTCCTTTGGTGCCTCCAATTGAGGGACCCTTTGGGTTGGCGGACGGCAGTCCCTTCTCTGTGTTTGGGGCCTTTCAGGCCTTCTTTCCATGAGGGGTGGATGTGTTTTGTTTTTGGTTGTTGTTGTTTTTTTGGGCGAGGGGCTGGCTCAGCGGGGAACGAACAGTTTGATGGCTGCTGTTGCTTATAGTGCCCCAGCAAGAAACTGGCCCTTTGCCAGCCTCTCCACCTGGCTCCTGGCTGCAAGTTTGGCACCATGCAATTGCATGTGCACTCGGCGAGTGGAAAGGGCTGCTCCATTGTTGAGAAGCTCGAGCCGTCGCGTGCTCTGGCTGAAGTGGGCTTGCAACATGGGGACACCACAACCGCAGTCGCGCAGAACATCAAGCTGGCTTCCAATCGGCAAGCATTTGCACTATATGTCGACGGAGGTGCTGTGCTCACTTGGGGCCATCCCGCGCAAGGCGGTGCAAGCTACCAGGTGCAAAAGCAGCTGGTGCGCGTCCAGCAGATCCAAGGAATCTCGAATGCTTTTGCTGCCATTTTGCACGATTGCTTTGTGGTGACCCCTAACTTTGGCGGCGACAGCAGCCGGGTGCGAGAGCAGTTGGTGCGCGTCCAGCAGATTCAATCAACCTCGTCTGCTTTCGCTGCCATCCTGCATGATGGCTCTGTGGTGACTTGGCGGCGATCCTAAGTTGGGCGGCGACAGCCGCCAGGTGCAGTTGGTGCGCGTCCAGCAGATTCAAGCAACCTCGTACGCTTTTGCTGCCATCCTGCATGATAGCTCTGTGGTGACTTGGGGCGATCCTGACAGGGGCAGCGACAGCAGCCAGGTGCGAGAGAAGTTAGTGCGCGTCCAGCAGATTCAATCAACCTCGTCTGCTTTCGCTGCCATCCTGCATGATAGCTCTCTGGTGACTTGGGGCGATCCGGTCGGCGGCGGTGATGTGCTGGGATTGAGACTCAACTTGACTGGCTGTGATACGGCTCGGCTTTGTGCAGTCCTAGTGTAAGTTTCTACGCGTTGTAGAGGCGCATGGAGAAGCAAACACCCAGAGTTTCTTTTGAGGGACCCTTTGGCCAACAGCTCAGACCTTTTTTTCGAGCTGCATGTGCTGAAGCACAAGCGGTCTCAACTGCCGGAAGGCCCCGGTGGGGGTCCTGGTGGTTCCCTGGCGGGCGTTAGTCTTTAGACCTGGGGTGCGGACCATAGCGGCAGCAAAAACACAAGCTCAGACTTGTTTTGGGCCAAGGCAGGGAAGTGCGGTGATAATGAGGGCACAATAAAAAAAAACATGAAGGGGGCACAGCTGGCAGTTTGTGTGTCTTACTCTTTTGTGAGGGAAATCCAGAAAGTCCGTCCATGTTTGAAGGAAGCTTCTTTGGGGGGGGGGGGGGGACCCCTTGTTGGATTTCAAGTTCTTGCAGGGAGAGTTCTGGGGAGAAGTGAGGGCCCTAAAGACATGTTAACACTTCTACCTCCCAGATGCCTTCCAGGGTACTTGCCAAGATACAATGCACACGTACGCAAATTGGAAAGTAATGTAGTTGCCCAGAGCGATAAAGGCACTGCAACACTGGAACCAGTGCGCGGGCCCTTCAGGAGTCAACAGCGATGGCAAGAAAGGCTCAAGTTGGCATTTCTTGCTGATCCCATGTACCTCTTGCGAGCCTTAGAAATCCCTTTCGGGTTGGGTTGGGGGGGCTCCTTTGGTTGAGCTCGTCTACGGCAAAAAGTCCCAGCTTAGAATGTGAGCTCCGGATGAATCCGGAGGAATGACCAGAGATGTCTCCTTGCAATTAATCATTTTGCACTAGGAGAACCACCCCAATGATGGGTATTCTGCTCCAGTGTAATCCGAAGTTGACATTATGCTCAGCCAAAGGAGAGTGTCCTGGTGTTGTGATGTCATTCATGTATGAAAGCTAGGATTTGTTCTGGGGAACAACAACATCAACAAGTCGTTTGAACTCGCGGGGCCTAATTGTCCCAACCCCCAGCCTGTTTAGTTGTATTCTCGGTTTATCGGGTCAAACCAGCTTGGACATCGAAGAAACAGCTTATGTTTTCAAATGTTGCATCTTTCAGTGGATATCACTGGATTCCACTTTGGGAGGTTCAACCAAGGTTGGATACTGAGGGTCCCTTGAAGAAGCTGATTCCCAATATGATATTTGTATATATATAATATACATATATATAGCTACGTGTCAAAATTAGACATCCTTTTGGTTGGTTCGGTTTGGGACTAGGAACGAGCACTTTGACTGTCTTAGGTTCCTTTCACAGGGATAAACTTGCACAATTCACCTAGATTTGTGGATTCCACTTGGTGCTCCCCGAAAATGTCTTCGAGTTGTTCTTTCTTCAGCACCGTTTCAGGTTGGTGGATCCATAGATTGGTGTCTTAAGAAACCGGACCCCGGAAAATGCGCCGCTTTTTCGAAAACAAGTCGCTTTCGTCCGTTCAATCACCCAAACAGAACACCGAGCCTCCAAAAACGCACCCGCACTCAACAGGCCGACCCACCCCACCCTCACAGAAACGCTGCGCAGGCCTCCCCCCGGTCAAAGCCTCCAGCGCCCATGAACCTCTCGACCGCGCTCAAGGGCACGGAGCCGGGGGACTTGGAGGGGTGCGAGCAGCATGGGATATGGAGTTCCAACGAATGGGATGCTCCAAAGTGGTGTTTTGTGTTGTTTTTTTGTTTTTTCCCCCGGTACTGTAGGTGTTGTTTTTCAAGAAGGCTGTGAAGAGTCGGCCGGAAACCGGGATATGAGGTAATGCATGGAAGGGACGTAGTCCTCAAGCGGAATCCTTTCCAATCTTCTCTTTGGACAATGGATTAATACAAACGGCCGGCGGCAAACCGGCGGGAGTTTTCCATGAGACCTCCCGTCTGCAAGCATCCCTCGGGCCTCAGGTCAGCCTCCTGGAAGTTCAAGGACGAGGGCAAGCGTTCCAAGTCCGATGTCCGTGGCCCGGCGACGATTTGGGAGGATGCCGCGTTGTGTTTGGTTGCTTTCATAGTCAAAGGGAAATCCGCCCTTGTTTTTGTCGTAGGCCTATTTGGAGACAACTTCACCCGGCAAGCAAGCTAGAATGACACCCTACAAATCAATTGCACCCACTCTCACCCACCCCACCCACCCGAACAGACCCCAACAGACCCCAACCCCACACTGAATCCACCCTAACCCACCGCCCAAACCACACTACACCCACCGCCCCCAACATATCCGAAACCAACCCTAAACCCACCCTAAATGAAGTCGGGAAGCCAACGGCAAACGGCGGAGAATCCTGTCCTTCTTAGGTGGGCCTGCAATGTCAACCAGGTAAACCTGGTTTAATATTAAATGAGCCAGGCCGATGTGGAGAGGGCTACTACGTCTTGCTCCCCTCACCACTCTCTCCTCCCCCTCCCTCACTTGCTGTTTTCCTCCCTCACTTGCTCTCTTCCTCTCTCATTCTCTCTTCCTCTCCCTTTCTCTCTTCCTGTCTCTCTTTCCCTGTCTCTGTCTCTCTTTCCCTGTCTCTGTCTATCTTTCCCTGTCTCTGTCTCTGTCTCTCTCTCGCTCTCCCTCCCTCCCCTCCCGCCTGCCTCCGTCTGTTTGTTTGTCTCCCTTTGTCTTTTCTTTTCTGTCCTTTTTTTGCTCTCTCTCTCTCTCTCTCGTTCTCCCTCCCTCTCTATAGTTGTGTCTCACCGGCGGGCACCACTTTGGGGATGATTTGAAAGGTCGCCAGTGTGAAGCCATCCAGCCTGAAGGGGCTTTCCTATAGACCCGTCGCTATTGGTGGCATTTCTCCCAGGCTTCGGAAAGGACAAGCCGCTCAACGACTTGGACCTTGAAGCTATGTCCAGAGAAGGGCAGGGCAGATCCCGCTGAAGTCGTGGACTGTCTTTTTGTCTGGCGTGAAACTGCGTCAAAGCTACTAGTCCCTCTTGGGGTGGTTTACAAAGAACATCGGTAAACAAGCAACTGGGAGAAGGTTTCGCACCTGTGGTTGGTCATTTTTGCAGTTTCATTTTTTTGGCAGAGGACCTCCATTCCCAGCAGCCCATACCTGTGAGTGGAGAAAGGCGACTCTGCCCTGCCCTCCTGCCTTGAGGGTGCGGCAGACAAAGATTGTCCTGTTCCGCCCCTTTGTTCGATGCATGCCGGCAATGACAAACGTCATTTCCAGGAATTTCGCCGTGCGGGTGAGATCGCCCGCTTGGCCCATAGCTCGCTTGACTCACTTTGATTGAAGTGCATGGTACAATGTCGTGGAGAAAGAAACTCGCAATGGTGCTGGGATTCGCTTAACAGCTTACCTTGCATGAACAATTGGATGCGATTTGGCCCAAGTAGTTTTTTCACTGCCGTGCGTGGCATATGAACTCATATGAATTCATGTTTGATTTTTTGGTGACGGGTGTTGAGGGATGGTGTTGGGGAGTCCCTATCACATTGTATGTGCATGTAGGGAGTTGATACCACGCATGTGCAGAAGACTTCTATCCAATTCAGGTACCTTTGGTTCATTTACCATTTTCACGAGTCTCATCAACTGTTGCGAGCATGCGTGTTGACTGTTTGGCTTTTGTATGTACACACTACGTTGGACCCCCTGAAAGCGCCGTTTAGTGCAGGAACCTTTTTAGGGTCCCTCATTCTAAATGATGAGGGAGTCAAAGGCAAACCGCGGTTGTGACCTGATTTTGCCTGCGTGGCCCAGTTTCCACTCAGTGACTGGTTCCATTATTTTGGGGGTGATGCAAATTCAGAGACTTTCGGAAGACGACTTTCCTCAACAGGGAGCCTGCGCACATCCATGTTCTGGGAGGCGGTGTGTAGACGAATCACAGTGGATTCGGCGATTTTCAGCGCCACTCGCGGAAAGCGATTTTTTCCCCGGGCTCCTAATGACGGGTAAGGCGAATCACAACGAGCTCACCAGGGGGCTAAAACGAGCTCACCCAAGATTGCAGATGCCTGACTTCAACTTCGAGCTTCCTCGTTTCCAGTCTGAATTCTAGCAGCTTGCCAGGGGTTGGGAAAGCTCGAAGAAAGCCACTCAGCCCCGGATTCCTACCCGCGGGGTGCAGCGCTATTCATCAGGGGGCAAGGTTTGGATTTCAAGGCATCTGTGAAGAAAGAGCCTGAAAGAAGTAGAACAAATTATTGGGCCCTTCATTGAAGGACTCTTTTGTCTCATAAGAACCCGCAGGCACCACAGTGCCACACGGCTGCTTTCCGTCTAACTTGTTTTTCCTCGAGAAGGGGCGCATAAAAGTGGAAGGGGCAATCACTTCATGTGCTGAAATGCGTCTGCAGTTGACGAGCAGCACTCAGAGATCTTGGAGTATATAATGGACGCTATTGGCGACACAGCAGCAGCGCGATGTTCCCTCCCTCAAAGATTTGTTTTGTTTGGTGCCACAATTCCGCGAAATCACGCGATGCCTTGACATTGCCTTGCGCACCTTCTCGTTTTATAAGGTTATTCAACGTGTTGCTGACCGCAGGTCAAGACAGAAACGCCACGATTCATCCTGAAAAGGCGATCCTGGAAATTGTATCTGTTGATGTTTTGTGACGCTTGTTCGGCTTCAAGTTACTTTTGGGAGTGTCTAGCTGGGAGTCTATAGCTCCTGTGTGGAGAGGATGAAAGGGGGGCTGAAGCAGGTCCATCAGTCTGACGCAGAGCGGGCAAAGACTGTGATGTGATTGGAAAGCGTCCGCTTCCTAGAACGGGCTTGTTTTCTGTCGTGTTTTATTTCCTGCGTTGTGGTTGAGCATGTTGTGATATCCCGATTATTCAAGGACGGTGCAAGCAAGCCAGTCAGCGAGCGAGCTACGTATAGGTGTGGGTGTGAGTGAGCAGTGTCACTTATTGATACTTGTTGGCCTTTTGGGCCACGGTCCTTCAAGCTCAGCCTTCTTGATTCGGAAGTTGCCTGCATGAATGCTGCTAGACACCAGAGAGCCCTCATTCCCTTTGAAACCATCCCAAGGGGTTCCCCAGTCACTCGCATGCAAACTGTGATCTTCTACTTGTCTTGGCCAGCAAAACTGACTGCGCGCAGCTTTTCTCGCTTCCAGCAAAAGCGTCCCGCCTTCAATTGAAGCTGTGCAGAGTTCGAAGCAATGGCATTCACCAGGCCCAGACTGAATCCAGGGTCCGCGTCTTTCCCTTTTTGAAAGGATCACACTTTGCAGTTTCATGATCCCCCTGTAATTATATGGATCAAGGATTCGAAATCCGCTGCTACAAACCCGCCTTTCCAAAAATGTTGATGGTGATCTTTGGCGGTTCTGCGGGTCAGGTGTCATTGACTGCCTGCCTGATATCTGGGAGCACCCAGTATTATAACTACGTAGGTGGTTCGAAGTTTGGCTGCTGGTGTAACAAAACTAATGAGAAGTCTAGAGGTAACCAGGAATTCTATTCGCGGCGTGTAGCCAGCACGCCCTTTATTGTATTTTGGATCCGTGGAAATGTGGTGTGGATTGAAGAAAGAGCAAGTGGTGTGTGTGTGTGTCTCCGTGTGTGTGTGTGTGTGTGTGTGTGTCGGTTTGCTGCCTGTTTATTTGTTGGTTTGGTTGTTGGTTGTTGGTGTGTTTGTTTATTTGCGAATTTGTTTGTTTATTTGTTTGGTTTGTTTGATTGGTTTGTTTGTTAGTTTGTTAGTTTGTTTGTTTGCTTGTTTGCTTGTTTGGTTTGTTTGGTTGGCTTGGTTCGTTTGCTTGTTTGGTTTGTTTGCTTGTTTGTCTGTTTGTTTGTTTTGTTTGTTTGTTTGTTGGTTGGTTTGTTTGATTGGTTGCTTGTTTGTTTGTGTGCTTTGTTGTGTGTTTTGTTTGTTGGTTTGTTGGTTTGCTTGCTTGCTTGCTTGCTGAGAAGCACAATTGTTCCATGCGCTGCATTGACATCGCATGGCTGCCTAGTTTGCTAGTTGCTCTTCGCAAACTGTAAAGAGCCTGCCCGGGGGTATGAGGAGCTCACTCATGATAAAGCTCCCTTACTTGAGGTTTAAGTGCTTCAGACTAGTGAATTACCATGATTTGTTCGGATCCCGGGTTTGTTTCCACAGACCGCATGATGCGAGTGTGCGATGTGCTGACGCAAGGACCAAGAAGGAGCACCCGCTGACTCTGTCTTTTGGAAGAAGACCCAAATTCTTGGTAAAGTCTGATCGCTAAATAAGCACCCCATTTGCAACCATTAGGTTCCGGGTCCTTTGTTTTCCTTTGGTTGGATACACATCCCTTTACACGATTTTATCACGAAATTCCTTTCTTTCAGGGAAGTGATCCCTTTTGGGAGTGCCTTAAATGTTCAGGAAAATCGTTGTGTGTGTGTTTTTTGTGATGCCAGGGGATTCCTCTTCTAAAGTCCAAAGTGACAACGTAGTCTTAGGTAAAGATATGCCTTGTGGGTGTGTCACAAAATGGCTGCTTTGCCTTTGGTTTTCTTAAAAACATCCCAACAAACACGTGCCCTCAACAAAAATCTATCCATGTCCTTCATTTTCAGGAAGGCCCTGCAGATTCACGTTTTTAGCGGAACCTCATCTTCGGGGCTCCTTTTTGGCGGTTTCATAAGGATGCTCTGTCTGTGTCAGGGCATTCATCTTCGCTCTGCAGATTCTGGTGGCGGCTGCCGTCTTTGGCCCGCAGGCATGAAACGGATATGCGTCGCAATAGGGGACCCCAATGGCGGATGTTCCTTTTGGTTTTCCTTTAAACCAACCTGAAAATGGTACCCTCAAAAGAATACACAAATAAGTTGATTGCCACATGACCCTTACATCCAAAAAGCTCGGCTCTCGATGTTGAGACAAACCCATAGTGCTCTGTAACCGCAGGTTTCCTTTGTTCATCTACATATGAGCATGGGTTGAACAACTTGCTTCGAGCTATTGACAACTTTGTGCCAGGCACGACAGTGTTTGATCTTATTGGAGTGCACCTTGCAACATGTGGGCGATCTTGAAGACCACTGCGTAGTCTGAAAGCCACCCACGCTGCTTTAAGAACACGTACAGTGTGTGAAGCGATTTCTGCTGATGTGATTGCGTGCTTCCCGTGACACATGTTATCCTGTCAGTACGTGTGAAGGCTTGTTGCCGCCAACCCAAGTTTTCCAGGTCTCGCTTTACCTTGCGTTACATGAGCGGGTGTGGGCCTGGTAGCATCCTCAATCACTTACTACCATCTGGAGTTGGTATATCAGGGATTTGTCTTTGGAGAGCCTGGCAGTAGCCACACTTCGCAGGAGGGTTATGCAGTCTTGCGGCTACTCCGTTTTCAAGACTCACATTCTGCCCTGAAGGACTAGGTCGGTAGTGCCCTTTTACCCCCTTTTTTGGGGGAGGGTTCCCCTACTAAAATTGAAAGGGTACCCTTGTAACCTCTCTACTGGACCTAGAGGAGTTGGCTGCAACTGTGAAGACAGCTTTTGCAGCGCCTCGAAGCAGAGTGCACAGAGCCACACAGCTCGGATCAGAGAAACAAAAAGCTTCTGGTTGACAAAGGACCCCCCAGATTCATTTGCCGGGCTGGCATGATCAACGATGGACCAGCTCTTCCTTCTGTCGTTCAGCACACTTCCGTTGGGTGACAGCCCGTCACACAAAGTCCACTAGAGAGGTCTGGCCTCCCCAGTGCAATTTTCGCGGGCCGCATGTGGCCTTGTGCCTACGGCGATCCGGCAGGAGCCAGCGCAGTCCTTCGTGAAGACGCCGAAGTGGGAGGCATGGCATGGGCCACTAAGCCAGCGGCTCGGGAAAGAGCGGGAACCTAGTCCACCGTTGACCTTTATCGGTGGCCCTGGCGCCTTTTTTCGGAGCAACCAGTTAAATGAACTAGTTTATTTTTGGAAGGGGGGTACAACGGTCGGGGCAATCAAAGTCACTCAAGTGATATTGTTTGCAAAGCAGTTGAGGCGACAGACCGCTCATTGTCAGTGCTTCCTGAGGATCCGGAAAATTGAAGAGACATTTGGAGAAAAGGGAACGGGAATCTCTCAAACAAGATGACAACCGGGAAAGGGACCTCTCTTTTGGGTGAAATTTGAAGGGGACCCAAGAAGACACCGAGCATTTTGAAGGCTCCCATTCCTATTTTAGGATTCCCGCATGTAAAGCCCAGGAGAACCGGACGCAATCACGTGGACCTGTTGACAAGCAAGGACCAACCACGAAAGCTTGCCTTTTCTTCCTCTTTCGCACAACTCAAAAGCATACCCTCCATTTGATTAAGACTATGTATTATTGTCCCTCTGTTGGTTTTAAAGGGAGTCTCTCACTACTGTTTTCTCTTGCCGGGAGACTGAACTTAAATTGAAGCATACCGAGCATCAATAATAACCAATGGCAAACCGGGGGCAGCTCCCTTTTGGAGGAGTCTTTCTTGTCGAATGTGGTGGTGTGATCGCAAGGGCGGTGCAGAGAACCTGGTTGCTGCTCAACAAAACAATCTGCAGATACAGAGATGTCATGTCGGGCAATTGAACCTCAGAAGGTCAGTTTTGCAACAGCCGTTTGTCGACATTTGACCTCTTGGCAGAAAACGCAGCTGGTGGTCATGTGATCTAGGTGCGTAAGTTTCAAACGATAAAGGCGTTGCTGTATCACAACCAAGGACCCCTGCGAGTGGATGTGTTCTTGAAGTTTCCGTCAACCATACCCTCCCGCAATTTCTGATGTGGGTTCCTGCGAAGGCATAGGTAGTTAGTTTGTCATGATTTGGTCACATGCACCAACGAGGTTGTTCAGCTACCACGCGACAATCATGCAGCATCAGCTAGCCAATGTACTTCGGCCAGGCCTCGCCCACTCTTCGCACTCAGCTGTGGGCTGGGGGCCCCGGATTCCAATGAACGGGTTGAACCCGATAGAAGAGTTCTCCATGGGTGTTGCATGCTTCTCCAGCAACCTGCGGTTTGAGAGCTGCTTTTTCACGCATTGTAAGATCATGAGACTCAGAAATGAGTCATAAACCCCTGATGGATTTTTGGAGATCTGTGTCCAATTGTTCAAGGAACGTGGTAGTGATGTAGAAGGGTTTCTTTGGTTGGCTGAAATGGTTGGTTGCCAAAAAGGCGGTAGTGCCTTTTGCAGGGTTGCCTATGGAACTTCCTGCGAGTGTTGCTGCTGAGAGGAGATCGCCCAATTTGCGCGCTATGACAATTGGGCCTTTGTTGGTTCTTCCTGATCACATTTTTTGGGATAGCTACGGATATTTCTACGGCCACAATCTCGGGCGGTTCCCTTCCCCGTTCCCAGCTCGTCCTTTCCAATGAGCAGAATACGCAGAGCCGACGGCCCTGGGCGTCCAGCATGCCTTCCGTTACCTGGACTGGAGGATGATTTGGTGGGAAGTCATAGTCACCATCTGGGCCTTTGTTGCTCAGGCTTCTGCGGGGATGGACGGTACAGGCTATCTCACAGCACCACTGAGGCGCCCAAAACGGTGGTTTCCTACATTCATGGACCAAATCCGACTCCCCCAGAGTTCGCTGGATGAGGTCTTGGGCGCTGCCTGCAGCCTTGGCCTCGCCATGCCGGCCTTTTACCCCTCCCAAAGAAATCCTCGGAGACTGTGGAGGCTTTTGTGCCCTTGAGGTTCAACGAGGCAGCCGGCTTCTGAAAGCTAGCTTGGCTAGGTCCCCCAGTGGTGCCCTGTTACTCCCTTTTTGGGGGGAGGGTTTCCCTACTAAAATAGACTACAGAAAAAAGTTCTTATTCGAACCTCTCTACTGGAGGACCTAGTTGACACCCAGCGGACATAGGCACCCCAGAAGTCCCCCATTCGGCTGCACTTCGAGTTGAAACGCAGAACGCGCATGGAGATGTCGCTTTGTTGGGACGGGGCAGGAGATCTATTCCTTGGTGCAAACACACCGCACGACATGGGTCAAAATACATTGGGTTTCCCTGTGTTTTGGTCGGAAGGGTGCCCTTTTCCTAACAGAGATGTGATCGAAGGTACAGGAGATCCTTGTCACTCAGTTGTGCAGTGCTAACCTGCAATCTGCATACCCTCCCACTCACCAACATGGAACCATTAACAGTCCTCATTTGAGAGGACACGTGTCTTACAGAGACCTTCCAACAGTGGTTCCAGGTTTGTGATAGCGTTTCTGTTTGGTAAACCCAACAGCAAGCCAGCCATTTTGCCGGGCCCCTAATTTTGAGATACAGCCACAGTGCACTTTGCTGCATGTGTGTTCTGAATTGTGCCCCTTAGGTCAGACAACCACAGGGGTTCAACCTGCACAACCAACACTTGTTGGGGGCTTTCAGGGATTTCAGGTCAATCATTCCTAGACAAAGCACCCCTGGCTCACGCGGGAACCCTTGATCCCAGCACTGCCAGGTGCTGTCCGCAGGGATCCCAGTTTACTTTGGCAGTGGAGCGGTGTAGGAGAGGCGACTGCACCTGTTGACCGTTGCGCAGATGTAGAAGTGGGAAACGCCTTGAAATATGCAAGAATATCAAATGATAAGAAGAAAAATAATGGTAATAAGCAACGATAATAGCAAATAAGAATAACAACGACGACAATGGATGTTTATACATCCATACAGCATACACGCACAAACACACACACACACACACACACACACACACACACACACACACACACACACACACACACACACACACACACACACACACACACACACACACACACACACACACACACACACACACACACACACACACACACACACACAGACACACACACAGACAGACACACACACACACACACAGACACACACACACACAGACACACACAGACACACACAGACACACACAGACACACACAGACACACACAGACACACACAGAGACACACAGACACGCAGACACGCAAACACGCAGACGCCTGTTTCATCCAGAGGATCCAGGTCTTCGCCAACGGCCAGCGCTGCGACGACATTAACTACTACGGTCGCACCGTGGCCGTGCATGACCTGCTGAAGGGCCGCGAGTACAACCAGAACAAGGCCGTGGAGGGCTTCGACGAGGTGAACAACTCTCGGACGCCCCGCGCGGTGCACCAGAGCGGCATTCCAAGGTCCGAGACGGATCTTTCCATCTCCTCCTGGGAGCAAGAAATCCCCGAGACGGTTCTTCCCGCCTCCAGCCCGGTGAGCGCCACTACCTAGGAGACCTTTATTCCCAGGTCCGAGACGGATCTTCCAGCCTCCAGCCCGGTGAGCGCCTCTACCTAGGGGGCTTTTATTCCAAAGGTCCGAGACGGATCTTTCCATCTCCTGGGAGCAAGAAATCCCCGAGACGGATCTTCCAGCCTCCAGCCCGGTGAGCGCCTCTACCTAGGGGGCTTTTATTCCAAAGGTCCGAGACGGATCTTTCCATCTCCTGGGAGCAAGAAATCCCCGAGACGGTTCTTCCCGCCTCCAGCCCGGTGAGCGCCACTACCTAGGAGACCTTTATTCCCAGGTCCGAGACGGATCTTCCAGCCTCCAGCCCGGTGAGCGCCTCTACCTAGGGGGCTTTTACTCCAAAGGTCCGAGACGGATCTTTTCCATCTCCTGGGAGCAAGAAATCCCCGAGACGGTTCTTCCCGCCTCCAGCCCGGTGAGCGCCACTACCTAGGAGACCTTTATTCCCAGGTCCGAGATTCTTCCAGCCTCCAGCCCGGTTAGCGCCTCTACCTAGGGGGCTTTTATTCCAAAGGTCCGAGACGGATCTTTCCATCTCCTGGGAGCAAGAAATCCCTGAGACGGTTCTTCCCGCCTCCAGCCCGGTGAGCGCCACTACCTAGGAGACCTTTATTCCCAGGTCCGAGACGGATCTTCCAGCCTCCAGCCCGGTGAGCGCCTCTACCTAGGGGGCTTTTATTCCAAAGGTCCGAGACGGATCTTTTCCATCTCCTGGGAGCAAGAAATCCCCGAGACGGTTCTTCCCGCCTCCAGCCCGGTGAGCGCCACTACCTAGGAGACCTTTATTCCCAGGTCCAAGACGGTTCTTCCAGCCTCCAACCCGGTGAGCGCCTCTACCTAGGGGGCTCACCGGGCTGGAGGCGGGAAGAACCGTCTCGCAGGAGATGGAAAGATCCGTCTCGGACCTTTGGAATAAAAGCCACTACCTAGGAGACCTTTATTCCCAGGTCCGAGACGGTTCTTCCCGCCTCCAGCCCGGTGAGCGCCACTACCTAGGAGGCCTTTATTCCCAGGTCCGAGACGGTTCTTCCCGCCTCCAGCCCGGTGAGGCTAGGAGACCTTTATTCCCAGGTCCGAGACGGATCATAGTGGAGAGACGGATCTAAAAAAAACATACCCTGGTCCGAGACGGATCATTGTGGAGACGGATCTTGTCGCCTCCAGCCCGGTGACTGCCTCTCCTTAGAGTAGGAAATTACCCTGGCCCGAGACGGATCATTGTGGAGAGACGGACCTTTCCACCTCTAGCCCGGTGAGCGCCACTACCTAGGAGACCTTTATTCCCAGGTCCGAGACGGATCATAGTGGAGAGACGGATCATAGTGGAGAGACGGATCATAGTGGAGAGACGGATCTAAAAAAAACATGCCCTAGTCCGAGACGGATCATTGTGGAGACGGTTCTTCCCGCCTCCAGCCCGGTGAGCGCCACTACCTAGGAGACCTTTATTCCCAGGTACCTAGGAGACCTTTATTCCCAGGTCCGAGACGGATCATAGTGGAGAGACGGATCATAGTGGAGAGACGGATCTAAAAAAAAAACATACCCTGGTCCGAGACGGATCATTGTGGAGACGGACCTTTCCGCCTCCAGCCCGGTGAGCGCCACTAACCTAGGAGACCTTTATTCCCAGGTCCGAGACGGATCATAGTGGAGAGACGGATCATAGTGGAGAAACGGATCTAAAAAAAACATACCCTGGTCCGAGACGGATCATTGTGGAGACGGACCTTTCCGCCTCCAGCCCGGTGAGCGCCACTACCTAGGAGACCTTTATTCCCAGGTCCGAGACGGATCACGGATCTAAAAAAAACATACCCTGGTCCGAGACGGATCATTGTGGAGACGGATCTAGGGAATTATTTGTTCGCATGGACCGAAGCGTTTGAGTGGATCGAGCATGGCTTGCACCGTCGCCATGCAGCACGCATTGACCGAGAGCCTGCTGGTCACCATGGAGGAGTGGGCAGCAGCCTGCCGCCCTTCCGGATGCGCTGGAGGCGGTGGAGCGCATCTCCGAGCTGCTGGATCTGAGCGGCTTGTTCTCGGCGCTGCTGCTGCATCTTCGCAGAGACAGGAAGAGCCTGTCCTACACGGGGGGCATCCGAGTCAGCGGACTTGACTTCGGGTTCCCCTGCCCCTACGGCGCTTTGGAGTCCTACCTCACGAAGGACGGGTGCCGCGTGATGACCAGATACTGGCTGGCTCCCGAGCCCTCGCTTGGGCACCTCAACGCCGACAACACGCAGACACACACACACACACAGACACACAGACACACAGACACGCAAACACGCAAACACGCAGACACGCAGACACACAAACACGCAGACACGCAGACACACGCAGACAGACACAGACAGACGCAGACAGACGCAGACAGACACAGACAGACACAGACAGACACAGACAGACACAGACAGACACAGACAGACACAGACAGACACAGACAGACACAGACAGACACAGACAGACACAGACAGACACAGACAGACACAGACAGACACAGACAGACACAGACACAGACAGATAGACAGACAGACAGACAGACAGAGAGAGCCAGAGACAGAGACAGACAGACGCACACACACACACAGACACACACGCACAGACACACACACAGACAGACACACACACACAGACACACACAGACACACACAGACACACACACACACACAGACACACACAGACACACACACACACACACACACAGACACACACAGACACACACACAGACACACACACACACACACAGACATAGACACGCAAACATGCAAACACGCAGACACACACAGACACACACACACACACAGACACACACAGACACACACACACAGACGCACAAACACACAGACACACAGACACATACACACACACACACACACACACACACACACACACACACACACACACACACACACACCCACGCGCGCGCGCGCGCGCCTGTGCAGCTGGTAAGGGAAATGGCCAACAGATTCGAGCAGACAGCGCCAAAAATGATGTTCACCAACCCTAAGCCACAACCTCCACATGGAGCATACAGTTGCTTGAGAGCCAATGGATAAAGGTCCAATTGGTAAAGGTTGGGGGATCATTATGCTTTGAGTCGGTGTAAGGCAGTTTTGCTGCAAAAACTCATAGCCCTTGTTTCTCTTTCATGTTAAATTAAACCCTTCACACAAACACAACCAGCGTCCCCCCACTGGACAACAAAGGGACGCGTTTGTCGGTCAAGTCCGCATTGAAATGCAAATGCTTGTAGCATCTTGCCACTTTTCAGACAACCAACACGCAGTCACAGGCTTTCTCACACGTCCTTTGTCAGGCCAAAATGCGGAGGTCTATGAGCAGGCGACTGGCTGAAGTATTAGGTAACATCCCCACATGTCTTCCGCAACTCGACCATTGACTCTGGTCCCATCGTTTGTCAGCTAGATAGATCGGCCCCAAAGAACCAAGTCCAAAACGGGTAAGAGAGAGAGAGAGAGAGAGAGAGAGAGAGAGAGAGAGAGAGAGAGAGAGAGAGAGAGAGAGAGAGAGAGAGTGTTGGCGCCGGGCAAGTAGTACACGGAGCTAGATCCGAAATCATGATTTAAGTTGGTTTCACATACCCCGCAGCCAATTTGAAATCATTTTGGCCCTGTTGGTCAAGAGGTCTTTGATGACTCTGCCAAGGTTGCATGGATGCTGGGGCCTCAGAATGTGGGATTCGGCACAGCGCTCACAGTCAGATGGTGATCAAGCTGCTCAAAATTTGGGTGTGTTTGTTTGAGAACCCTCCTTGTTAGGGGTTTTTGGAAGGAAACCGGGAACCCAAATTGAAACCATCCATCTTGGGGTTTTCCCTTTTGGAGAGAAACCCATACCCCCCCAGATGCTTCGGCCAACTTGTTGCAGCTGATGGGACCTTGGCGCAGCCACATAAGTCTTCCAAAAAGCGAGACTGGGTGGTTCGGGCTCCCAGCCATGCCATTGGCATTAGCCCTGAGGATTAAGACGACCCCGGGACAGCCGAAGGAGCAGTGAGAGAGGCTCGGCGTGAGGAATGGATCAGTGCAGAGGTGGGTTTGTTCACACCAGTTGGCTCATATTTTGGTTTACTGCATTGGAACATGTTTGCGATAGTGCCCCGCCTGACAACTCCACTGCGATATGCACTTTCGAAGCAAGAAGACCTGACGGAGAGGTGCAGTGAGGTGCAGTATGCAAACCGCCTTCACAAAAGCGCTGGAATCCGCCGAGTTTGCTGCGTGATCCTGAAGGGGTGCATGTCGCCACGGCAATGCAAGGAGGCAGACACGAGAGTGATGATAGCAAGCTTTCCTGCGAATGGAGTTCACCCATGAGTTGGGAGTGTCTGTTTCTAGGGGCTCCAAAAATCGGGGTGGTTTTGGTTACCTTCAAAGCCACAAAACGAGGGGTACCCCGAAAACAGGCGCGCCGGTTGCTTGACTCAAGTCCGGGTCCGAACCCCACGCCCTCGGCTCAAGCTGCATGTGAGGCCTGAGAAGAAGTTTCATAACGGAGCCCGCAGGACGTCGCGTTTCATGAAGGAATCCTTCAGAGTTGGTCCTCCCCATTTTTTCAGCAGATTCGAAGATGAATGCCACGCCACATCGCAAGAGGGTGGCTTGCGACACTTTTTGCTTGCACCCAATTGAGTTGCCACTCTCTCGTGATGCCATCATTTACTTCTCTCAGCGCCGCAGCGCGCGGCGGCTGCCGGTGGCTGCGCCTGACTCGTGAGGCTGCCACTGTTCTGGGCTGCAGGGAGTGCCCCCTGAAAGTGTAGCAGTCGACAGGTCGCACAGGGAGTTGCTGATTAGGATTGCATGTATTCGTCTCCTTGCACACTGCAAGTGTGAATTGAGTGTTCACCCTTCACCCCTTGGCGTGTCCACCTCTCACAACGCGAATGCCAGCAATGAAGGGGCAACTTTATTCCTTCAGGGAACCGCTGATTATATAATATAAGCAAGGGGCAGGTCACCTGCCCCCAGGCCAGACACCGCTTGGGAGGTCCCACAACCCACTCCACAAGTTCGGCCATTGCTGTTCCTTTTCCACTTGGTGTAGTCATGTGTACTCGTTGGATCATAGTAAGGCCTCTATTGGCACGTCTCATGGGATATGGAATCCCCGAAATGGGTGTTTTCCCTGAAGAACAACCACCCAAAAGGAAGCATCAACATGCTTGCATACCTACATAAGCATCTTGCGAACCAAAAAGGTCAATAGGTGTTGGGCGCCCCAGATCCGACGCTGAACCATGCAAAACTGAGCCAGACACTTGGGTGTGCTTGCTTTGCAGGGTGCTCGTTTTGGATTTGATTGGTAAAATGACCAGCAAAGGACATCACCCATTTGTGTGCTAGGGCTCCCCTTTTGTATATCTATGTTTATCTTTATGTATATATTGTTCAGCCCTACGCCTGGCGAATCTGGCGACCCAGGCATTCTGCAACGCATCAGGCTCCAACCCTAAGCCTAACCTGCCGCAACCACCGGTAGGCGCAGGAAGGCGCATCTGCATTGGAGGAGCCGAGTGGGTGCTTGGCCACCTGGGTGTCTCTTTGCGACGGTGTCTTTTTGGTGGTTGTAAAGGGAACAGAACACCTGGTGAGAGAACCTAGTGGGATTTGTAATCCCAACTGCTAATGTCCAAGCTCGGAAGTTGGATGCTGGGACAGTTTGAACAGCACTAGGACCTCAGTAGTGCCTTTTTACCAACTTGTTTTGGGGAGGGTTCCCACCAAAAGGAAAGGCCACCATTTTTTTTGGGGGGGGGTCCCCAAAAAAGGAGACACCCATGTCAAGAACGTGACGCCAAGCAGGGTGTTTCAGCCTGTACACTTCGAATATGGCCTCCGAGGTGTCCTCTGGTCACTGCGAGCCACCTGTCTCACGTGCACCAATATCCCAATTGTTTTTCTCTTCTGAGTGCCCGCTCACTTGTGTATATATATATATATATACATATTTGGATAAGTCAAGGTCAGCTTTATTTTGAGTTTGCCTTTTGACAATTTGTGTGAGAATTGTCAAGTAGTCGGCTCAAACCGTCCTACCTCCAAGAGGTAAGGTACCCGCCCCCCCCCCCCAAAAAAAGAAAAAAGAAAAAGCGGCAGTTCCTTCCCCAGACGTATTCCCTTTGGGTGCAAAATCATGTCAGGGCTTCGAAAGATTGACCTATACGGGGTCCTTTGGCTGCAAGTGAGGTACCTCGCCTAGTTCCAGTGCTCTTCCTCGTCACCTTAGGAGGGCAGACACTTCTTTAAGCGGACAATCAAGCCGCCCCCAACTCTAACCTCCGCCTGTGCAGAGGGCGAGGGTTGTCCTTTTAAAACCATTTTGCTGACAAAATGAAGGGCCAGCGAAGGGTGGTTGAACGGATTCCTATTCGAGGCAAATCTCGTTTTGGCGAAGCAAACCCTTCACCTAGAAGGTAAAGGGTACACGAGCTCAGGCCCCATGAAGTACAAGAGTGCCAAGACCGAAATGCGTTTCTTCAAAAGATGGCCAAAAGGTCATGAGACTGCTTAAAGTTTCCAGACCGCCAATGCGCCAGCCGGCTCCATTCCCGGTGCGTGTGTGCGTATGCGCGTTTTGTTTCTGTGTTGCTGAAGACAAAACAGAGGAAAAGATCCACCCCACCGCATGAGGCCGATGTCGGTCGTAGCGCGTTGCGCCCGCTCGAG